>JAJHUR010136906.1:0-10733 GCA_027495735.1 Lutjanus campechanus
AGGTCTAGATTATCTTAAGTATTTGCGAGCAGTTTCATGAAGGAACTACTTTCCTTTTGCAATAGAATCTACCAGACCTACTTTCTTTCTAGTACAAAAAAAGTAGTTTCAACATGAAACTGCTCACAACAAGATCTGGATTATCTAAAGTAGTTGTGAGTAGTTTCATGTAGGAACTACTTTCTTTCAAGTAGAAAGACTAGAAAGAAAGTAGTGTTTGTAGACTCTACCACTAAAAGTAAGTCGTTCCTAACTGAATCTCCTCACAACAAGATGTGGATTATCTTCAGTAACTGGATCACGATTTTTCGAAAGCGACATTGGTTTTGATCTCCAAAACTCGCAACTCGCACCAACAAAATCTAGATGTATAAATAGCACTACAGGACTGTGGGAGGAATAAAAAAATGTTTGATTTTGGAGCGAACCGTCCCTTTAAGCAGTACTCGCGTACATACCTTTATAGTAAAACACCAACAAAGTTAACTGGCAACGCAAACAGCCATACACACTTCCAATACAACCGTCCACTGTGGACAATGACTAAAAGATAAAGCTGATAGGGACCACCACTCTTGCACGTTAAGCTAACCAGTGTCAGGGGAGAACTATTAGGACCCAGGCATATCCTACACAGTATTGACGGGTGAATATATGGCAACAACCATCACTAGTTTGATCAGAAACTGGAGAAGTACCTTGTTAGTCCAGCAGCGGGTTGCATTGCCATCAACAAAGCTCTTATATGGTAGATCCCTCCAAACGGACCTCTTATAAAAATTACTAAAAAAAAAATAATAACAAAAGGAGCAAGCCTTGTTGAAAAGCATGCAATGTTCATGATAAGGAGAAGCCTTGATGGATCAAGCAGCCATCGTTTAACAAAAAGATATACGCAAAACACATATGGATTGACAGGTGCACTGGGACATGGATCCAAAATACTGTAATTAAGATGTCTCCCTCCTCTTAAATCCTATTCAATCCATTTTTAGAAAGAGCTACATTATAAAACTATGTTAAGAGGCCTCAAGTCTTACCCTAGTCATTTTTTTTTTTACCATTGCTTAACATGCTTACTTCAGCAAGCCATTGACAGTCCTAAAATCACTTATCAAAAAAACTAGATCTCAAGATCAGTATAGTATTACTTTACGTCTTACATTTGAAATTCTAAATTTCTTACAAAAAGAAAAAAAGTGCATTTATATCAGTAAGAACCGATTCATTCTTGGTGATGTCTTATCGCTCTCGTTAAGCCTGTTTCGTAAATACTCTAAAAACGAAGCAGCAACAGCAGCAAAAAGGATTCTCGACTTGCCTACAGTATTTATTTATTTATTTATGTTTTTTTTTGCAGTGAGTGATTCTCCAAACGATCAGACGGGAGCCAATTCCTGCATTAATCCGCCTATAGTTGCCTCAGCCTCCGTCGAAACTACGGGGGACACTGGACAATATGTATGAACGGGAGGACAGAAAGGACCACTGACAGCTTCAAAGTTATGGCAGCCTCCCCATACTGACGATGCATGTGACAAATCAAGTGAGCAACAACACAGACATTCACTCAAACATGCGGTACTTAAAGAGGTGAACATATGCCATGCAATAACTCGGTACTGCGGTGGGAAAACCTTAAAGAGGACAGACCTACTGCATCTTTTTTTTTTCTTTTGGCCTCAAAAGAGGGCGGGGTGGGGAAAAAAAGAAAAAAAGAAAAGAAACCTATGACTCTAAAGGAAATTCAGCAACCACAGGTAGAAGAAGGAAATTAAACATCAGCTAAATGTACATGTGAAAAGAATAAGACCCATGTATGTGCGACCCAGATGGTTTTTTGCAAATTCGCCGTAAAGGTGCGAAATTAATTTAATTTAAAAAACAAAAAACAAAAACGTGTGCACATTTCCTGCAGTTAAAAAGCGTTTTTTGTTTTGTTTTGTTTTTTGTTTAGCCTCTGGCACGCACCTTTTTAAAACACCTACATGTGCGAGTCATTCCGCAGACTACGTGCATTGTGGTATTTGGGACTGTGGCACCCTATGCTGGTTCAGATAATTCCTTTTTTTTTTTTTTTAATGTACCTATCTGACAAACCCACCCTTCCCTCCTCTCCCCCCTCCCAGCCGTCATCTATCTTAATCAAATCGAGGCGGGGGAGGTCAAAGCCACCCCCCTTTTGTGTGTCTGTTTTTTTGTTTTATTGTCCTCGTCTACCTAAGATCCCTGCGGTGCTGTTGGCGAAAGTCACTTTTTGAGCGTGTTGGATTTAGTGAGGCGTTTAATCCAAGAGGTATATGTAAATCCCCAGTTTACCCTCCCACACCCACCACCCTCCTCCCACCCTTCCCTCAAAGAGACACACAGGGCGCGGGGGGAAAAAGGGGCGCCGTCCGCTGAGTGGAGGGTCAAGGCCGGTCACGTCCCTCCAGCTCTCGTTTCTCCCCAACAATCTGGGCAGTGCAATGAGTTCCCCAGTAACCCTCCCCTACATTAACCTGCAGGAAAGACAAACAGAGGGACAGAGGAAAGACATTACACTCCGATTACACTGTAAAAAAATTAGCTGTTTTAACTTTAGTAGGGTTGCAAGTAACAATTATTCTCAAAGTCAGTTAGTCAGCTGATGTGACTGGTTCAGCGGTGTGGGTGAGAAGTGTGCTTCTGGATCAGAAAATTCATTTGGGAACAAAATGTATCATCGTTTATCAATGAGCTGGGTGTTTCATCATTTCCAGAAGGGGGGGGGGAGACGATGTTGCAGACGTTTGCTGGACATACCCGACAGGTCAGTATCCTGTGTTGACCAGGGGATGGTTGGGTTAGACGCCGTAGCAGGCCGACAGGCGCTCCTTCAACAAAGGAGGAAACTGCTCTGAAAACTGCTGCCAGTTCTCTTCGCCGACCTGGTCCTTGAAGCCGTGCAAGATCTTGGAAAAGAAAAACAGAAAACCATCATGAGGCCGACTCACCTGACTACAAGAATATTTAAAACAGAATTTGATGCGTAGCTGTTGCAATCAATTTTCAAAATCCCCTCAACACTTTGTTTGATCAACTTGAAATGAATAATGCTTAATTATCACTCATGCTGTCTTGAATGTTGAACAACTGCTGTTCCTCCCCAAACAGAGAGCTCTACCCACACTTCTCAGAGTCAAAAGTCATCCGCACCATGGAATCAGATTTCGAATGTCTGATAAATGATCATCACAGAGTGCGGTGAGCCAGCCCTGCACTCGGGGAGGGAACATCTTAATGACACTAGTTAACCAAAATAACCAAAAGCCTCATCTATCAGATCAAGATGTTTGAAAAGATGTGATCAGTGATGAAGTGCTCACCTTATAAAACATGTCTCTCAGGTCATCCTTGGGGTTGACCCAGGAGGCCACAGCATCACAGAAGAAAATGAAGTCCTGGAGAGAGAGAGAGAGGGAGAGAGAGAGAGAGAGGATGTGTTACTTTATTGCACAGTGAGGTAGAGACTCCCCCCCAAGCCTCAAACCTGTTTAAAGCACATCACCGCACCTGCACCACTCCCGCAGGGTTTACACCGATCATCACACAAATTCCCCGGAAGGCGGAATCCTTCTCCTCGTTATCTCTGATGTTTCTCAACGATGTGCACCTGAAAAGACAGAGACCAGTTGCTGCGGGTCTTTAAACAACTTAAGTGTCCCCTTGTAGTTATGATGAGCTAAATTAACATTTCTGTCCTTTACTCCCTTGAAATGCAGCGAAGGTGCACTCGCACATAGGACAAAATAGCTTCAGACTCTCACTAACTTCATCATACAGCTGTACAGACAATGAGTGTATCTAAAATCAAGACTCAAGTCTGAAGCTTCTTTGTTCTGTGTGTGAGTCCTCCTACGCTGCATGTGTGACTTCTGATTACTGAACCAGAGTAAAAGACCAACAAAGGACAGTTTTTTAAGGCACAGCTCAGTCCTTGTGAAGCACTTTACTCCTCTCAAGACAGGCAATGGTTCCTCTTTTCTAAACTGATCGTTTTTTCCCCCACCATAGTGTATAAACGAGGACTTCTGTGATGTGGACTAGAACATGAAAAAGATGATCTGAGTATTTCATGATATCCAAGGGCCTCAATACAGAAACTTCATTTCATTTCAAGCCTCAACACCTATTTTATATAAGCTTAGGACATTTAGGATTATTAGTGTTATAGGAACATGGTTCCTAACTGCATTTAGGGAAAATAAATCATCTTATGGGAAGAGTTTAACTATTACAGAATTGTCTGAAACTAGGATGGCATAGACTCTCTTAGGATATGATACAATGTCTAATATAGGATGGGACAAAGTCATCAATTTGGGGAACTGCTTCTGTAATAGTAAAATAGGGTTTTTCCCATATTTGACAGAACAAGCAGTTAGGAGATTCTTCTTAAATGAGACTCCAGATGATAATCACATGTGTGACTCACCATGGCCGAATGAATTGCTGCAGCTGTGGTGCCACTTCCTGGGGACAGACGTAACCCAGTCTGCCAATCGTAATGGCTGCGCACACAGAGAGACAAAAATGATGCGCCTTAGCTCCATAATGTCACCGTCAGAGGCTTCCCAACGTTTGACAAATGTGTCCAACTTATTCTGTGTGTACCTGTGTTTTCCAGCAGAGTCTTGGGCGTGTTGGGTCGATTGATGATCTCCACCAGGTGTGGCAGGACCATGCCTACGTAAGGCTGCATCTCTGCACCTACAGACACAGAGAGAGCTCAGCTGTGAGGAAAATGGGCAGCATTGCAGTGTGAATGTCATGGTGACAACTGTCGCAATGTTGAATTTGACGCTATTCAGGCATGAGACAAAGCCTGTCGCCCACTTTAAACCAGGAAGAGGAGCACAGAGAAATCCTACATACAGAAACTCATGTGGAAGAAGCTACATTGAACTAAGCAGCTCACCAACTATCAGCCAGAGAAAGAATCGGATTGAGGAAAGTTTTCAGGGTTTACAACAAAAGAAATCAACCCAATGCTGTATCAACTTATCAATATGAGAACATAAGCACTATAAGAGAATATAAGCACTTGATTAATCATTAATAATTAAGATACAAACACTTTCTATTTTTTGTCTCATTTATTTCCTCAATTTAAGTTTATTTGACAAACTTTATGAATTTTCCAGACAAAACAATGACATGAGGCACAATTGCTGCCATTTCCAGACTACTGATTAAAATGTTGGGAACAGTTTAAATTCTTAACATCCCTACTTCCAATGACCACACTTTCTTTGTAGAAAAACATTGTTGAGACTGCTTCACTGCATTTACTATGCAAACATGAACTATGACAGTAACAATTACCACAGTAAAAATCACATAAATGTTGTTGCAATAAATTACTTTTAATCCTTCACCTAATTTCAGCTGGTGGGGGGGCAACACTCAACATGTCTGAAAGAAAAATCTCATCTGATTTGACACTCTTTGGTCTATACGCTCACCAGGACAATCCCTTGTTTGCTGCTTTACACTTGCGCCTGCAGGGAGATCACACAGAGTGTCACTGGGCTGACTGAATCGTGCACAATGGCTGGCCAGGCATGCACGCACGCAATGTTCACACAATGTGCAGGCATATAGTGAGGCTGGTCTTCAGTGCCATTTCATGTAACAAGTGTTAAGACAGAAAAAGGGGAACAGCACACTGCACGACCCACTTCCACAACCAGGCAAGTTTTCCCAAAAAATTTGAAATAGCATATAAAGATCTGGAAAAACATTTGTACATGACTACAGCTACAGACAACTGTCCTGCCAGGAGCGATCTGAAGAAAACGTTCCGCCAAGTTCCGAGAACCACAATGAAAGGCAAAGAGAGAGACAAGAGCCATGTGGTCTGCACAGACCTGCAGATCAGTTTGCATTTGTTACAATGAATCACACAGACGAGCTTCCACGCTGCATGCGAGCACTCAACCGTGCCACCCTGAGCAACATGAAGTGTACAATATCTGGATCAGAAAATATTAGGAACAAAATGTATCATTTTGTGTCAATGAGCTGGGTGTTTCATCATTTCCAGATACTGGACACTTGTTTATAGTGAACGCAACCATCTGCTGAAAAAAATCCAAAACAAACACACTCACCCATTTGCATGGAGATCTCTCCAATGGCCCAGGTGGCGTTGTTACACACGGAGATAAACTCTGGGTTTAGGTTGAGTCCCAGGATGGGCATGAACTCAGCTGGAGGGGGGGGGGGGCAGACAGAAACACACTGGTTACAATACAAACACTGACATCTGATCATTTAGGCCACGTTCAGACAGAAACGCCAGTCACAGGGTTCCCACATCCTTTCCGACGAATTTTCTAGGTGCATTTTCAAGCTTTTCCCAACACCGCCATATTGCGGTAATCTCATGAGCCTGCTCTGTCTGAAAAGATCACTCATTTAGTGAGCTGTCGTCATGTTTTGTTGGATAATGTGCAAGGTTCATGAGGCACAGCGTTAAGTGCAACACATTTTAAAATATGATTTGGTGGCTGAGGAATGGGAGTGTTTTCTTACTTTTACTCAAGCTGACTAGTCTAAAAGTGAGAGGGAATTTAGGCAGCATCCCTGCACCCAGCTGCAGATTGTGTCCGAATGTGGTCCTTCACACGCTGACACATTTCCTTTAAACCCTCTTATCTGTGACAGTCCAATCTATGGCTACAGGAGGGATCACAGTCAGTTAAATGCTGGGTGCCCCTGATAGCCAGAGAATAGAGGGCAGGTGATGTAATTCAGTCTACCTGTGCCAGAGTTACTCGACGTTCTGATTAAGCGCACTCACCAATGCAGGGCTTAACATGGAGGAAACAAGCCTTGGTTAGATCGCCGAGCAGAGCGAAGGAGCTTTGTCTGACCTCAGGCATAGTATCCTGCAACACAGAAACTATAATGTTAACTTATACTGTTAACATTTCACGTGAATAAAAATCAAAAGGCGCAAAACGCACTCCTTCATACCTGCATGCACTGGAAAAGCAGGGTCATGATATTAGAGCGGGCCACCAGCTGTTCCACATGAGCCCCCAAACCCTCAGCCAGGCCACTGAGCAGATCCAAGGCCACAATCATAAAATCCTTGTCGGGAGCCTCATACTGGTCTGGATGCTGGTTGTACATCTGTACAAGAGAGGGGAGGACAGACACGTGTCAATGTCTCTTCTTTACCTCTGAAGGTAGAAATCGCTAAACACACAACACATTTATTTTGTGTGTGTGTGTGTGTGTTGGCATTCTCACCATAGCCTGAGCTAGCGTCTTCTGGACTAGTGTGACACAGCGTTGATAGACAGGCTCGCAGTAAGGCAGGAACCCACTCTGCAGGGCGGTGGCTACAGACGATAGACACTGAAAGAAACACGAAGATGACTTGTACAAATAGGTGCACACAAATAGTCGTCTGGGTTTGACTACCCAATATATGACAACAGCAGTCAAAAAAAAAAGTTGTACTTTTTGGTAGGAGAGACACCTCATAGCAACCACAATTCTTTTATGTGTAATTTCAGTGTGAAAGAATGCTCTAGAAAAAAAAACAAAACTGTCCACGTCTACAGCTTCAAACAACTGTTCTGCCAGATGTGCACCACAACTGACCCTTTGCTGAGCACATCCCATGAACAGCAACTGCCCAACTGTAGATAAGCAACTGCACCTCGGGTGCTGGAGGCCTTTCAAGCTTTGCATTTCTCTACATGTTTTAAGCAGTGTGCCTGGGGATCTAAAACAAGCAATACTGTGTTTCATGAGTCTGGGCGGTGGCGTCTTTTTGGTCTTTCACAAACTTAAGACAAGAGAAAACATGTGGGGAATGGATTAAACTTTGTCTGCTCTAACATACACCGCGACATTAGCATGTCCAGCTGACTAACGCTGGCTTACTAACTGCAGCAACTTCACCTGCAACCAAACTTGTGCACCACTGCATTTGCTAAACTAATGGCTTATTCTCAGGGGTTAAACTGGGATCGATCATATTGGGGTTTGAGGATGAGGATGTGCACTGGGGCAGAATCAAAGTGGTCTGACGACAATGCATCTCTCTTTGGCTCGGCTTTAGTCTGAGCCGGGTTAGACTACCAACACATATATATGTATTTTTTGCCCCAGTCTCAGCTCACTCTATAAGTTCCAAGTATTAGCTTATATTAGCTAGCTACACTCTTAGCTAAAATCAACAGTAGTCAGCTAAAAAAAAGAGGAGCTGCTTTTAATTACTCTTCTGTGGAATCAAAGACACCTGTCACCGTTATCGCTGTAAACTGCAAATGCGCAGTGCAGAATGGAAAGCTTGACAGACGTAGTAACAGTAATTAAGCAGAAAAATCGACTGGCTTAGGGAAAGACAAAAGCAGTGTGGCTTGCACAGACCTGCAGACCTGTTTGCCTATGTACATGCATGTAAAGCAGTACGCGTTCACTCAACTGTGCCGCCCAGAGCAACATGAGCAACATATCTGGATCAGAAAATATTAGGAACAAAATGTATCATTTTGTGTCAATGAGCTGGGTGTTTCATCATATCCAGATACTGGGCACATGTTTTCAGTGAACACAACAACTCACAAATGGTGTGAACAGCACTGTTTAAGAGCAATTATTTAAAAAAAAATGTTTAAGACAGGTCAGTATGTCAGGAAAATGCACCTCCTACAGGACAAGTATTACTTTAAAAATCAGCTTCACACCTCTAGTAGTGGGAAGAGATCCTTGTCTTCATCCTTCAGCTCGTTCCACTTGGCAATAAGGGGGGGCATCAACTTCTGAATGTACTCCTGAGAAAAAAAATAAAATGATACGATCACGTTTCAAACCTGAAACAAAGATTGACAGCAAAATCTGTCTGTTCAATGTGAGGTTAGGTCCAGCAGCCAGTTAGCTTAGCATAAAGGCTGCCACAGTCTTTATGCTAAGTTCTTTATGCATTATATGTTGTTTAATCCACACAAAAAATTAAAGGCTACAAGCCACTTTCATACCGGTGATTATGGAGGACCCTGCGGTAGTGTTTCCACCATAATAACCGAAAAATTTTGTGTTGAAAATAAAATAAAAATCTCTCCCTGCTTCATTTGAACTTGCTAAGGTACTACTCACTGCAACTTTGCATGTGAAAATGGAAACAAAGGCTTGTTTTATCTGATTTCATAGAGAATCTGCCCCGATAGCAGGCATTAAGACTACACGGAAATAGCTGATCTTCTAGTGGAAGGTCTTGTTAACTCATAAATAACTCATAAAGAGGCTTCAGTAATAAATTGAGACTGTTTTATAATTGCATAAAAACTCAATCCTCTAAACCAACTATCAGCAAGAGAGTTGTCTTCCAAATAATAAAAAAATGGGGGAAGAAATTGCATGTGGTGAAAAAGGCAGAGCACAGGTCTAAATTTCACAGGCACTTACAGGCTGATTGAGGTGGTGACCCACTGAGTCTGCCAGAGTTCCTATGGCATCGTAGAGGATGAGGAGATTCTTGTGCTGGTACTTTCCAAAGGCAAACACCAGCGTGTCCAGGATAAAGCTCAGGTAGGGCACCAGCTCTGTGCACGCCTCCTCCTCCAAGGTGGCAAATGCGCTGAGAGAAATCCAAGATGGAGGACATTATGAACGTTTAATCTAGACATATAGAGTTCTTCAACTTAGGAATGATTTGTGCGTGACGTGGATCAGAAAATAATATGGGAACAAAGTGTATCATTGTTCATCAATGAGCTGGGTGTGTCATCATATCCACATATGAAGGAGAGGAGGAGTGTGGAAATGCTCACCTGCAGGCGGCCTCCTGCACTCTCTTGTTGCCGTCCAGGATGCGTTTCAGAAGCTCTGTCATGAGGGGTTTGAGGTAGGAGTCGGGGGGCTGGGAGACCACCCAATGTGCATAGCGACTCAGGGTCCAGCAGGCAATGGAGCGCACCAGGGCCTTTTTGTCACACAAACACTGGATGAGGTGGGGGATGAGCTCCGGCAGGTAGGGCACCATGCCCTGCATGCAGCCTGACGCACAAAGCAGAAAAGATGAGTTACACAAAGAGCGCAAAGTGGTATGTGTTTCAGACTCAAGTGTGATCACACAACATTAAATCTGTGTGGACAGAATACTGTTGTTGTGTAACGGTGTATCACAGAGCCATTACATCTGGATCAGATATATAGGAACTACAGGTATCATTGTAAAATCAATGAGCTGGGTGTTTCATCATTTCCAGATGCATGATGCACGCTTACAAGTCCATTTAATTCTGAGTGGGGTGAATATAAACGTGGGCCAAATGTTCTCACACATCTAACCACGTGGACATAAAAGGAGGCCCACAGCTGACTGCAGGGTTCTTACATTCAATTTCAAAATTCTAGACTCAAATCAACATCATACTTGACATCTGAGCACAAATAGCACAACATTTATTATGTAAATAAACAGATTTAAAATCAAACTTAGCATTTGTGTGACATTCTGACTTTGAATGCTACTTAATTACCAATTGATTACTTCTACGCATCAAATATTTCTGCCCAAACTAAACTAACTGCTGCTACCTGCACTCAAAGGGATTTGCAGAAATAAAGATACTCAGATTGTAGCACATCTATTATGTAGTGCAATTTTTTAGGGGGCTGTGCCAGTGAAGTAAATAAGCGATTACAAAAGAATTAAACATAGTTAACTTGTTGCGGTTTTTGTGACAACT
>JAJHUR010136907.1:0-11214 GCA_027495735.1 Lutjanus campechanus
TGTTGCTGTGACCACATGATTAATGATTATTTACATTTAGATGTCTTTTCCTCCTGCAGCAGCATTCCCTTTTATTCCCTTCCCTTCTCTTGGTTGTCAGTTTCTAACTCTGCCCTACATAAGGAGAACTAAGAACATGCTTAATCTTTTTAAGCGATTAAAAGTTATTCCAAGAAACTTAACCAGAAAGTCAGGATGTTATATTGCCAGATATATGAGCACGTGAGGAGGTAGATAAGTAAACCCTCAGTCCTTAGCTTACCTCTGTGTTGTTAGAGGAAGGTGCATAAAAGAAGATTAGGAAAGGACATGTTTTCACAAGCTGAGCAGAAAAGAAAATTGAAAGCGGATTGTGTTGAGAAATAATAATGTCCATTCAGCTGAGGGTAATCTTCACCTACAGTGGGGGGTAGTTCTCCAGCCTATGATGGAGACGTAATGGTGATCGTAGCAAAAGGAGGGGAGGCGAGTTTCTGTTATTTGGTGTAAATCAGCCCTGATCTGTACGTGTGGGAAACAGCCCGATCCTCCCCGCCACCTTCGCTACATGGCGAGCTCTACTTTTGCATTGTGTCTGGATTTTTTATCACTGGCATGCAGAACATGCCCAAGGCCTGCAGCTCACACACTGCCATCTCTATGGCATAAAGACTTCACATTTTATTTTGATGCTTGCTCAGGAAGACAGGGTGCATTCCCAGTTCAGGAAGGAGCGAAGAATACCCAGAGTGAGAGGAACAGCGAGAAACTGCTTGAGATGTAGGCACACTACAGCACAGCATTAATGTCTGAGGCTTTGGGAGAATAAACTCTGTGCAGAGGGGATTTGGGACATATAGGAGGAAGCCAAATACCATAAATTGCTGAGTTGTTCTGAGCAGAATACTGGTTTCCAAAGATGGGGCAGTCGTTAATTGTTCATAGAGTTTTTTTCCCGTGTCGACACTGTGCTTTGACACACAATGGCTGAACTTAATTCAAACCGTCTGCTTCACAGGGAGTTTGTTCAGAGATATGTAAAATTCCTGGAGCACACAGGAGGCTGTGTAACTGAAACACAAAGCCTTGAAATCAATAAGATTGTTAGATCTTTTGTTCCTGTGACACACACCGGAACACTTGGAAATCAGTGTTCATACAGTCTAACTTATATATGTGGGGCAGAGATGGGAATACCACAAAATTTGGTTTCAGTCCACTTAACATCAGGACCAGAATGAGCATGCGCCTCATGTAACAGTAGGCGGAGTCACCGCAGTTACACCTACTGAGTAGCAAAAGGATTACTGCAGCTTAAGCTTTCAGCTTGAATGCCACGAAAACACAAAACGCAACTAAAATGAGAAAGAGCTGCTGTGCGATTCACTGCACAAATAGATTCAACAAGAAATCTGAGCGATCCTTTTTTTTACAAACTGCCAATATGGGTTTGCCTTTGTGGGTTGCCATTTTGTGTCAGATATGTTGGATTTTTGCATAAAATCATACCTTATATACTGTTTTGGCTGATGTTACTTATGAATGAAATATCTGGCATCTTTCATTTGTATTCTGTGCACCAATCGCACAATTTATCATGTGTCCTCAATGCCGCTGCACGCAAACATGTCTGTACAGACCTGTCTACAATCCAACCAGAGTATCCTTTGGTGTCCCCGTCACTTCAATTTTGCCATACAGTATTTCGCCTCAAAGTAACATTAACGAACAAGCGACCACTTTTGTATGTCTTTGCTTTGTGTATTTCCCTGGTGTCTAAATCAGGTCCATATAAATGTTCCAGTCCATATGTCAGTGTCCATGAACCACTGTTTCTTTGTTAAGTTGTAAGGATCACTGTTGAGTCCAACTGCCTTTAATTGTTGTGACAAGTGGAGTCGCCCCCTGCTGGCCATTAGGAAACAACAAGAAGGTGCAGTTTATTTATAAATGATGCAATCACCATCACTAATAATAGACACAGGTGTGTGACATGAGAATGCAGAGAAGTTTTTGTTTTTCAACCACTCACTCTGATTAACAATTTATTGGTACTGATTTTTTGAAGTTGGTTTTTTTTTCTTACACATGCATCAAGCTATATTCTATTGTTGCGATCAACACCTGCACATGAAAGAACCATTCACTCATTCAGCCTGCTGCAACCTACAGACTTTCAGTGAAATCATTGGACCAAGTAAGTGGTAGAAAGTGTTTTGTGGCTGTGGATATAGTTTGGAAGCATGTTGGAGCAAGTCCATCCATAGGCGTCCATTAGGCTTAACTATAAAGCCATGACATTACATATTTATTTACTCGTACTATTCTAATGGTATTTTATTGTTTAAGTTCCCCCCTTGATCTTGTCATTGCTACTGGCTACACCAGGACCTAAGTAGATAATTTCATTCCCTTTCATGTTTAATATGTTCTGGAATGGCAATTAAGTATCCTTATCCTCATTATACATGTAAAACAAGTTTCAGTGTGCAGTGCCAAGCTACATAGGAGAAATTGAATGGAAATATAAAATACAAACATGAAGTATGGAAATATCAAATATATATACAGCACAAAAATAAATAGGCATGGAAAAGGAAGCAATGCATTGTGCATATCGTGTATGTGCATGCATGAGTAACAGCCTCTGATGATGTGAAACTGAGCAAAGGTTCTCGTATGTGTGTGTGGAGTTTGACTTTAAAGTGGCAGCGCAGTCAGAAAGCAGGTTTGTGTTAAATATTAGCAGAAATGCAATATTTAACATGCAATTAGAGCAAAATATCAGTAAAGTGCCAGTAAGGTGGCAGCTTCGCATGATTATTTGACCAATACATACATGTACTCAAAGCTATAATCTTATAGTCCTCGGATGTGGCAGATTGGTTCTGAAGATTCATTGCAGTTCAGTCTCTGGTGCACCTATAGCACCGTCCCCAGGGCAGCAGAGTGAAAAGGTGATGGCAGGGGTGTGTTGGGTCATTGCAGCATTGCATTTATTAAAACTGGGCAGCTTATATACTGTGCTAATGGAGGTGAAAGTGATGAGTCGTGGTTACTGAGGTGAATGCATCATTAATTAATCAATTTCTTCATACATTTTCTTCAGCCTACCACTGAATGATTTGTCAAGCAATAATTTTTAACTTTTCTCTCTCTTCTCTTTAATCAGATGCATGGTGAAACACATGTTTACTGTTTTGATTCAGTGATTAAAAAGGCAAATGCTGAATTCAACTGTTGTTAATTGTTTTTGTATCTACAGAGGTGTGTTTTTTTTGGCATTGATCCTATTGAAGCTAGTGCTAGCTCCAGTTGGGAAAAGATTCCAAAAAGGCAAAATCATGAGATGAGATCATCGATTCCTGCTATCGATACCGGTGTGTTTTCTCTGACGATTGCGTAGTCACACTTCTATGCTTCTGCAAACTTGCAACAAGAAAGAGCCATGGCCAAAGAAAAAAAAAAGATCCATAGCGTGGCAAAAACATTTCTCTATGCAACATGGGCTTAAATTCCTGGAATGCCATGTATTTGACACTCTACGAACGAGTGTCATTGCTTCCCAACCGATAAGCACATCCGTTACCAAGGGTTGTAATAACATTAGCGCCACGTAGGCAGGCTTAGCTCATTTCATCCATTTTATATGATGACAGACAGATTGTTGCTACAGCTACTGTAGCTCTCAGGCTACAGTCAGCTGAGTCACATGAGTGCCTTTTTAAAAATATATTTCTACGCTGTGTTCAGACTCAGACATAATGGAATGAAACCGCTGCTTTGATGCTAAAAACCTGTGTAGGCCTACTTTTTCCCCCACACAGAAAATTTATTTGGAATCAGTAGGATAATTGATAAAGAATCAGACCAATAAGCAGAATCAATAATGGTATTGGCAATTCCTATCCCTAATCAGTAGTATTGATCGTTAACCTTTATGAATGGCTACCTTATGGCTGGGTTAGCATACAGTTTGAAGTACAGGTCTGTTATAAAGTTGGACACGATTAAACAAATTATGAAAGCCATTGAAAACAAATTACTGTCAAAAGCTGGAAAGGGCTGGAACCCAGTGAAGCACAGTCAAGAGGTTCTTTGCTTCTTGTTCAGAAATAATAAGCCTCTTTTTTAAAATGACATATTTATTTTTGGACGTTATGATTGTTGTGGGCCACATGTGGCCTCATCAGCCTAGAATTCACAAAGCTTTAATTCAGCCCCTGTTAGCATCTTAACTGAGTGATCATGGGGAAATTAAGTAGTCTCACCCATTTTCTTGGTCTGGTGTTATATAATCTTTTATATGTTCTTGTTGTAAACAAACAAACAGCCAAAAAAAAACATGAAAAGACCAAAACAAACACTTTCTCTCAGTATTTTCTGACTTACAATTTAACATTTACAATCTACAGTTGTTCACAGACATTTAGCAAACACTTTTATCCAAAGTGACGTACATTTGAGAGCTGATACAACAGCTTTAAGTAGCACTCATTCCCAAGGCCATTGGTTCCTGCTGATGACACGTCGGGGATAATGCACAGACAAGGTCTTGAATCACTCTGAAGTGGTTAATGCCACAATAATGACCCACTTACAAAACATTATCCCATTTATTACATGACTGCTTACTAAAAAAAATCAATAATTTGACACAAAATGTTGATTTAAAATTTATTGCTTCTGTTCAGTCGTTTAGAATCTATGATCAGGTGTGTTACTCAGAATTAACAGACTGTAGAATAACATAATTGACCAATCAAAATTATTCAACAATGCTGCATAATAAAAATCTCTAAATATCTTTAAATGCTGAACTGCTGCTGAGCTGAGCAAAAAATGCTCAAACAGGAGTAAATGATGTGTTTGTTGGGGACTATTTTCAGTGGCGGATTAATACAGAGTTGATGCTTTAGTGTTTTTTTTTTTTTTTTTTACAGAAAGCAGGATGGTGTGTATGAGACTGACTCAAAATTTAAAAAAAAAACTACAGTGCCTGTGTTAATGGATGCATTCAGTGCAATTGTGTAATTTATGTGTTTTTTAATAGTTGTTGGACAACAATGGAGCTCTGTGCCACGGAGGAATAAGCTATATTAGGCTTTGGCTACACAAACAATAAGTGTTAGAATCAAATCATTTTAGGTTTCGGTCCTAATTAATGAGAAAAATCTTGAATATAAACAGGTTTATCCTTTAACTTCAGTTAGAAAATAGCCATGTAGATGACTAGAAATCACTCCTTCATTTGCTTATTTTGTTTGTTGTAGCTCAAATATTTCTATACAGATAAAATTCTCTCTTTCCGTAAAGCAGCAGCAGTAAACTTTACAAAACAGACTCTGCCCTTGCAAATATTGACATGCCTTGAACTGTTTTGTGGTCGAGCTATTATCCTGTGACACCTCTTTTACCTTCACGTCTAGACATTTGTTAACAGTGTTGTTTTTTTAATTCACAGATGTAAAAGTTTCATTCACTCTCTCGGCTCACAACAAAGTAAAAACTTCATTGTGAAATTATTCCGATTCTGAATGTCCCTGAATGTATATCTATCATCTTTGCAGTCCAACAAACCAATCAAAATCAGTTTTTTTTTCCTGACCTGCAGACCACCAGTTTCTGTCTGAAGAGGGTTCATGCACTGCTGGTTCAATGGACTCCTCCTTGAAAGGTTCTGACGGCTGGTCTCTGAAAAGTAACCCTGAAAAGAGGACGACTTTTGTAAGAATGTTCACATGAGTTGTCTCCTAAATCTAAAATGGTCTGTGCAGATATGGCCAGGAAGCAGACAGCCCATAAGCTCCCACGGGCTTTTGGCCTGAATGTTACATACCTCCAGTGACGAGATTCTCGGGGACACATCCAAAACACTGTGCTCCCTCTTACAGCTGCAGAAACACAACATAAAGTCATGTATTTTACAAATAATGGCAGCAATATGGGTCTACTCTTAACGCCTGTCTGATTCCATGTCAAATTCCCTTTCCAAATGGCATGCCCACAAGATAAGGTGTTGGTTGCTACTTCATGCCGAGGGTGGCTAAGCAGAGTAAAAATGTCAATAAATCGTTGTTTTGCTCGGGGTGGGAGAGCTGGAGATGTCTCGGGAAGAACTATGGAGCAGTTTTCTATTTAGCTTCCCCCTCAGCTGTGCCTACTCTTGTCATAACAGGGATCACTAAAGGTTTAGCTGCCCTAAAAGAACCATGTGACATTTTAAGATGATATTACTGTTGATTACAATGACACCATTCCCAGGAGGCCGATTTCTATTAGACATAGAGAACATGTCATACTGTAGATCATGTCATGCATCACCACGCAATGCTTTTTGAACTATAAAAGAGGAGAGGAGGAGGGGGGGGCGTTCTTCTTGTAGATAAAAGTCATATATTTCTAAAGGCATTCCTGTTATAATCCTCACATACACCCTCCATTCACACATGTCGTTTGGATGCACAGCTGTGACACGGAAGAAAAAAAAAAGACAAGTGGTGTGAAAACAGTTTCAAAGATTCCACAATAGAAGATATTATCTCACTGCTGCTTTAACAACTGAGATATCTTTTTCTCTGAGATCAATAAATCACTGCCAGAAAATTACTAACAGTGAAATGGTGAGGGATGCCTTTCAAGTGATTCATTTGCATTTTCATTGAGTGTTTTTGTTTTCTGAAGCATTCTCTGCTCCTTTCTGGAAAGGTCAATGGGAAATGGTTGGTGTCTACTTTATCTGCATGAGCCAACTCTCAAGTTCAGCCAAGTAAGAAATAAGATTATCTTTATAGAAGGCAGTGTGAGAATCTGGCCTTTGAATCTTATTCAGCGGAGTATTAATGTCTTAGCGGGTGGAATCAGCCCAAACCGCTATTAAAATAACTGAAGTCTTGAGTGGTGTGTTTTTCAATTCGCCGAGCCTCTCATGTTTAATGGAAATTGAGTGTCTCACCTTTTACATCAGTTGATCTTAACATTTAATAGATTCTTTTAAGGATATTAATCTTTTCCATTATATCTTTGTTGTGGATAAGAGAGAGGCATATTTCTCTCAGGCGAAACAACTCATTAACTTCCCAGACACAAACCTTTCTACACCTGAGGTGTGATATGAGAAAACGCGGGTGAAAAGCAGAATAAAAAGCTACTAGTTTGCAAACGTAATGCATGCTTGGCTCTGTTATTTTTTTTTTAAAGGATATAATTAAAAGCTGGAAATGCCTCTTTCCCTCCATTATTCCCCGAGTCCGATTGACATTTACTGAGAGCTACACTATTTGATCCCGCCATTAAGTCAAATGTCATCGCATGCACGTTATGAAATTTACAAATTAACAAAGAGGACTACAGTATTGCAGTGTAAGGCATTAAAAAAAAAAATAGCGCCAGCACAGAGACATTTCAACATAAGTAGCCATTCTTTTAGCCCAAACTGCTGATGACAGTCTCCAGAGAGAGCAGATGCTGTTGCCTTCTGGCTGGGCTTCACCGTTCCATCCCAGTAACCGCCTGTGTTCCTCCTGAGATTTGCTACTGTAAAACCTGCTCTGCTCCAGGTAAAGAAAAAACACTAATACAATAGGCGGCTTTTATTCCTGCCTTTAAAAATGTCATCAGCCGTCAGCGGTTATCTGGGTTAAGTGCGCCAGGCTGTGTGTTAATAATTGAGATTAAATGTACACTATATGCCGAGTGTGATGTGCGTTTGCTGTGCTGAAGATTGTAGAATCTGATATGAAAACATTAAACAGTGAGATTACAGCTTCTTTGACTGATTTTGAAAAGGGAGGAAATCTTGTGAGAAGACATTTCCCCCCCCTAAAGTCATACAATCAATCATTTTCATTGCCTTTAAAGTGTCCTCCTCCAGCACATACAGTTGACATGCATTGAAGTCATGTTGGCTGCATCACATCACATGACAACCCCCTCCACCCCCCAAAAAAACTGTGGTTGTTTGTGTAATTGAACGTGCCAGTCCTCCTCTGATGCCTGTATTCATCTCCGGAGATGAAACCACATTTTGCCCTTCAGATGTTTACATTAGCACCTGAATGGCATGAACATAATAATTTGGTCATGTTCCTGTAGCGGCCATATGTTACATGTCGAGGATGCACACACCAGATCAGACATGGGGAGGAGTTGTGTCTGTGTTCATGCTTCACTTGATGCTGGAATGTATAAACATGTCCTCCCAAAACTAGTCACAAAACTCATTTAATACAGTGTCGGTCTTCGTTATATACGTTATGAAATATTGATAATATTGATAACATGTCAAAAAATACACCTAATATCACAATCAATATTTTTTCACAATCAATTAATGTTTTCTTTGCATCTTTTATTGCATTTGGGCATCAGTAGCAACAATATTGCTGAAATATTGCCTCATGGTAAAAAATATCAAAATAAATTTAGAAATATGTGCCTCTGAAACCATAAAATGTCAAAATAAATAAATATGCTTACCTTGGAATATTACACCAAACTGAGTCTGCATGACTGGAGCGACTTTTTTTGTTTCGAACTTCCTGATTGGAGGCGAACTGAAAAGGCGTGCTATTTAAAGACTGGGCAACATTTAGTGGATTTTTTGAGCATAACTTATCTTAACAGAGTGGTAAAGAACAGGGACATATTTAGACTTTTTTAGACTGGGGTGGCCCAAGTAGGGCACTGACTTACACAGGGGTGACAAGCAGAATGTACAAGCATGCACACACATGGGCACATTAACATATCATCTCTCTTATCTACTTTAATTACTAACATTACAGTATCTTACAGTTTTTTATTCCTGTATTTGAATTTCACAACCACATAGTTCTACTAATCACAGCAAAACAGAGTGACACCATAAAATATAATATAAAGGTTCCATACTTTATTCTTTAAGTCCTCAAAAGAAAATTGTACCTCTGTTTTCCATTTTTTAATCTGTTCTCGGGCTGTGAGAAAATTCATCCTCATTATTTTATATTTTAATAATTTATCAACTCATTAAGTAGGCTAAATTAACCTGGTAAAAATTAAAAGTAGACTCTGTACAAGAAGAGACAGAAAACAATGCACATTTAAAAATACTCAAAGTATGTCAAAGCTGGTTGAAACTAAGGTCTCACCTCTCACTGGACAGATAACCAATCACACTTGAGGATAATGGGGTGGCACTTGGGCGATCCAATTAGATCTCAGGGTTGGCAAACATCATGGCTGTCCTGAATACATTCATACAAGCACAGAAAATGGTCGTATGTTATTTTTTGTGATATCTGGTAGCAGCATAAAGATACATAATTCAGGAAGAAATCACTGAGAGTCAGTTTTCTGCCAGTCTCCTTTGTGGTCTTAAAGGGATTCAACAGAAATCTTAGACCAACCTTCCTGACAAGGTCAGAGTGTCTCATGCAACCTTTTGTGGAAAGCACTCAGCACAACAAATGGACCCTAAACTGTTTGATACCTGCTGTTTGCACTCTAAAGGCAGCTCGCGAGAGTTGATTATGGAGACCCACCCCGGCACTCTCCGTCCTACAGTATTAGTTCTGGGCCACTGCTGACTGAATATGACTTGAACAGCTGGAGGAACCTCACAGGCAGAGGTCAGCTCAAACGCTTTCTATAAGTGATGATGTAATTTCTGTTATCTGATGGTTGGCTGGCCAAAAATTAATAGATGGTACAGTACGAGACAACTCTGCTACAGATGAGAAGGACATCCTGTCTTCACTGACTGTGAAGACAATGTGATGCTTTCTTGCCCAAGAAAATCAAAGAACAAACTGTACTTAAAGGTCCAGCGTGTAGGTTTTTGGGGGATTTATTGGCATTATATGTCAGAAATGGATTATAATACTTTCATTTGTGTATAATCACCAGAAAATAAGAATTGTTGTGTTTTCATTCCCTTAGAAGGAGCCCTTTATGTCTGCTTTTTTGAAGTACAGCATTTTGCAGCAGCATGTTTCTGCAGAAAGGACAAACCAAAAACTGGCTCAAAGTTACAGTCTGACATTTACAGAAAATTGATACTGCTCTCATATTTGTAAGGTAAATATGAAACCATTGTTGCCTTTTAAATGGAATTTGTGAGTTTGGGGTTACGACATGGGAAGTCAGGTACACGACACGGAGGAGAAGTGGCACAATTATAACACTTTTTGTTTTTAATAAATGACTCAGAGACTGTGTCACTTACAGGCAAAATATTTCACGTACAATATGGTGGATGTGTCTGCTCTTGCTCTAAAGTTAAATAACTGAGGAAACAGGCACCACATAATTGTGTAAAAATTAAATGTTGTCTTTACAGTTGTAACAGTACATAAAATGTAAGGGGAACTTGTTAAAATGTGAGCAAAAAACAACTGAACATGATTCCTGCATCCTGACATACCTTACAGCAAGGACGGCCATGGAAAATTCCACCTGAATAGCGCCTGGATGAAGATTATTTCTACGTGTGTTCTTTGGGAGGGTTCAGACTTTCTGATCATGGTCTGGGTTAAAATAATTAGTCACACTGAGTCTTGGTTTTACACGGTACTCAAACCACAGTCTCCTGGGCGAGAGTCCTGTGTTCGACCCATCCCTCGAACCATCCTGATTACCTTTGCATGTGGGCTTTGTCGCTCAACACCACCTCACTTTCTGGCAGAAACGGTACTATTAGAAGCACTGTCACAACTGTAAAGCAAACGCCACGTGCTTGTGTGCACAAGCAAGAAAGACTATGTTAACAAATTATCTGGGACTCATTCTACAAAAATAGATAGTTTTCAGTCTTTGAACTGATAAGGGAGAAAAGTTATTTTCACTTTCCTTACACAGATTTTCACAGATATATATAGATGAGTGCTCACATCCCTCTGATGACAAGCATATACGTACATGTGTGGATGATGGTGTCACAGGTGCCTGCGTATATTTAGATGTTACAATTGTGCAGCTACTCTTCTCCCTTTATTGGCGTTCAGGTGGTCAAGTCATGAGAACTGCTGTTGGCATCTAGAAATCAACAAGGCTAACAATTTAGCAAACTGTTGCTGTTTATGTATTTCTTTGTTTTCATTGGATCATTTCTTAATTGACTGGTTAGTTTTTCTGCTCATTGTATATGTTTCCCATTGTCTTTTTTTGTTTTTCTTAAAGTATGTGTGATGTTTGATTGTACTTTTTAAAATTTCTTTGTTTGTTGTTTCCTAAAAGGAAGGGATGGGAGGTTTA
>JAJHUR010136907.1:11234-36669 GCA_027495735.1 Lutjanus campechanus
GGCCACTGCTGACTGAATATGACTTGAACAGCTGGAGGAACCTCACAGGCAGAGGTCAGCTCAAACGCTTTCTATAAGTGATGATGCAATTTCTGTTATCTGATGGTTGGCTGGCCAAAAATTAATAGATGGTACGAGACAACTCTGCTACAGATGAGAAGGACATCCTGTCTTCACTGACTGTGAAGACAATGTGATGCTTTCTTGCCCAAGAAAATCAAAGAACAAACTGTACTTAAAGGTCCAGCGTGTAGGTTTTTGGGGGATTTATTGGCATTATATGTCAGAAATGGATTATAATACTTTCATTTGTGTATAATCACCAGAAAATAAGAATTGTTGTGTTTTCATTCCCTTAGAAGGAGCCCTTTATGTCTGCTTTTTTGAAGTACAGCATTTTGCAGCAGCATGTTTCTGCAGAAAGGACAAACCAAAAACTGGCTCAAAGTTACAGTCTGACATTTACAGAAAATTGATACTGCTCTCATATTTGTAAGGTAAATATGAAACCATTGTTGCCTTTTAAATGGAATTTGTGAGTTTGGGGTTACGACATGGGAAGTCAGGTACACGACACGGAGGAGAAGTGGCACAATTATAACACTTTTTGTTTTTAATAAATGACTCAGAGACTGTGTCACTTACAGGCAAAATATTTCACGTACAATATGGTGGATGTGTCTGCTCTTGCTCTAAAGTTAAATAACTGAGGAAACAGGCAACACATAATTGTGTAAAAATTAAATGTTGTCTTTACAGTTGTAACAGTACATAAAATGTAAGGGGAACTTGTTAAAATGTGAGCAAAAAACAACTGAACATGATTCCTGCATCCTGACATACCTTACAGCAAGGACGGCCATGGAAAATTCCACCTGAATAGCGCCTGGATGAAGATTATTTCTACGTGCGTTCTTTGGGAGGGTTCAGACTGTCTGATCATGGTCTGGGTTAAAATAATTAGTCACACCGAGTCTTGGTTTTACACGGTACTCAAACCACAGTCTCCTGGGCGAGAGTCCTGTGTTCGACCCATCCCTCGAACCATCCTGATTACCTTTGCATGTGGGCTTTGTTGCTCAACACCACCTCACTTTCTGGCTGAAACGGTACTATTAGAAGCACTGTCACAACTGTAAAGCAAACGCCACGTGCTTGTGTGCACAAGCAAGAAAGACTGTTAACAAATTATTTGGGACTCATTCTACAAAAATAGATAGTTTTCAGTCTTTGAACTGATAAGGCAGAAAAGTTATTTTCACTTTTCTTACACAGATTTTCACAGATATATATAGATGAGTGCTCACATCCCTCTGATGACAAGCATATACGTACATGTGTGGATGATGGTGTCACAGGTGCCTGCGTATATTTAGATGTTACAATTGTGCAGCTACTCTTCTCCCTTTATTGGCGTTCAGGTGGTCAAGTCATGAGAACTGCTGTTGGCATCTAGAAATCAACAAGGCTAACAATTTAGCAAACTGTTGCTGTTTATGTATTTCTTTGTTTTCATTGGATCATTTCTTAATTGACTGGTTAGTTTTTCTGCTCATTGTATATGTTTCCCATTGTCTTTTTTTGGTTTTCTTAAAGTATGTGTGATGTTTGATTGTACTTTTTAAAATTTCTTTGTTTGTTGTTTCCTAAAAGGAAGGGATGGGAGGTTTATTGTAGTTTTATATGTATCCAAAGAAAGAAAGAAAGAGAGAGAAAAAAGAAAGAAAGCTAGCGAGCAAGGTAACACGATGCAGAATACAGAGGCATAATGAAAAGATGAGGCTGTGGGGATTATCAACAATAAAGTTACAAAGACAAATTCTATAGGCTATATTTACACACTGTCATTTACCATCTGCTGTAAAATGACTTTCAAGGCTACTAACATGTCTGAAAACGTCAGTGAACACATCATAACTTGTGACTCATGTGGCCAGCAGCCAGTTTGCAAGACTGGAAACAGAGGGAAACATCCATCCTGATTCTGTCTGAAACTACAACTTGTCCTTTTGTTTTTGAAAACATTAAATATACAGGATATAAAGTGTTGTTGTAATTAGCCCAGTTGGCCATTTCTCCCTGCTTCCGGTCTTTACTGTAAGCTAAGCTGAGCTAGCTGTCTCCTGTCTCCAGTTTCATATGAGAGTGGTATTGATCTTCTCACCTAACTCTCCAGCTATTCCTTTGATATGACTTTGCTAAAGATGAGAGGGACCTCTTGACTGTATATGTTAGAGGTCCAATTTGGTATTTTGAAATAAAAATACATAGTAAAAATAGAAGTGCACTACGCAGCCAGGTGCACACTGCAGGCCAACACAGCAGGTCTGCACAGCAGGATTAGATGATGGTCAACGTAAAAGAATTACCCAAAATCTTTTTTGAATATTTTCCCAACCCGTTCAAGTGAATTTCCTCTCACCATTACTGTGCTCACAATTTCTCCCCACCTCCACAGGCATAACAGGAAAATAGCTAATATAAAAACTGAAATTGTATTCTTTCCTCTGTAAAGAGAGATGATTGCATATCAAGTTGGCTGGTTGAAGTACCTCCTGTGTATGACTCCTGTGTGGTGGGAGAGGAAGCATTTTTCTTCCAACCAATGGAAGAGTGAGTCAGGTTTATGACTATGGGGAGCAGAGGGTGGCCTTTATTTCCCTGAGAAGAGTCATTATTATTGCCCTGCAAATTTATGGCTTGCTTCTAGAGAGAACCTACCAGCAGAGTGCCTGTCATTTCTCTTACTATCTTATGCATTATTGATAAGTCTATGGTCCTATCATCCATTGTGTGCTATTGCCATAACTCAACAGCAGAAAACAACATATACAGTATACGGTAGACGTGTAGAGCGAGTAGCTCTCCTCAGTTCTCTCTACTGTATTTTACAACACTGTTTTATGAGGACTTTCACCTGTTAAACAGAAGTTATGACAATGCCAAGCACAATATCAACAAGTCTGACCCCTCTTAACTGCCACTTGTTCCATGACAAAAATATTTTTTAGCATTCATGACTGGAAACATCTAACAGGGGAGAGATTTAACACACACACACAATTTAAAGGTCCAGTGTGTCAGATTAACAGGGGTTTATTGGCCGGATATGGCAGAAATGGAATGTAATAGGGATGTAACAATTAACTCACAGTGCAATAATACAACGATAAAAAGGCCATGCTACTGTATTTATCATGACATTAAACAACAAAGAAAAATGGCAACTTAAAAAAATGTCTTTTATTTAATGATGTGTACAGCATTTTTATGCTCGTATAAAATTTGTTTTTCCTTTTAACTTAATGTGCTTCTGCTTTCCTTCTTTAATTAAATAAAATAAAAGTAGCCAGCCATGACCTAAGCAGGTGCAGAAAAAGGAGGCATAAAGTCAGTAGCAGACCTTTCTATAGAATAAAATCAAATATAAAATAAACATGTAAAATCATGGTATTGTCACAGTCTGATATCATGATATTCAATATATCGATATTATCGATATTATCCTTAGAATGTAATATTCATAAGTATGTTTTGATTAGTGTATAAGCACCTGAAAATAAGAAACAGTAGCCCAGAGCAGACAAGCCAAACAATGGCTTTTCACATTTTACAAGAGCTTTGCCATTTCCGTAGATTCTCGCTGACATCCATTAACATGTGGCTTTGGTCGTCAGTGGGACAAGGTACAATCAGCATTCATTCCTCAGTGGATAAACATTTTATTTCTTATAAAAGCTTTTATTACATAGCAGTAAAATCAGGAAATGTTACATTTTCATCAGCAGTAACTTAACTCAACTCCTGTACAGCTGAAAGGAAACATGAAAGCAGACAGAAATGGTACAATAAAGCAGATACCTGAACATACAAACAGCGACGTGGGAGAGAAACTAAACTTGAAACCACAGAGATTCAGTCAGAAGCTACAAAAGTGCTGAGAGACTCACATCTCAGTGGTTCTCTCTGCTTGCCTGCACAGACATTTCCTGTGCATCTCAGGAAAAACAAAAAAACAAAAACAGAAAGGCAAACTCATCTACTAGCAATGGGAAAGGGTTCGCTGAACTCCTCCTGTGAACAGCAACTGTCCAATCATAGCTAGCAACCGTAACCATGGTGCCACCAGCCTGTCAAGCTTTGCATTTCTCTCTGTATTGAAGCGGTGTGCAGGAGGCTCTTGGTGTTACACAAGTCTGGACGGTGGCGTCTTTTATGTAGTCTTTCAAAAACATAAAACACAAGAGCACACATGTGGGGAATGGATGAAACTTCATCTTTACCTGCTCCAATGTAATGTAATGCAGACTTCAGCATGTCTGGCTAACTAACGCTAGCTTACTAAGTGTGTAGAGAAAGAAGGTCACATCAGGACTAATGTCATCCAACAAGCCTTTTACTTGATCCTGTCTGGCAGTAAATCACATAAAACATTTTTTGGCCATCCAGCCTTCATTAGTGCGTGCCGCCGTTATCACTGTAAACAGCATCCATGTGGTGCGAGAGTGGAAAGCTTGACAGGCATAGCAACAGTAGTTGAGGAGGGTCAATTGCTTATTATTAGTGGGTTTATCAGTGTTGTAAAAATCTGCATATACATGCTAACTTTGGTGTAAAATCGGCATAAGGCTCATTTATGCCCCTTTTAGAGTCAAAACTTACCTCAAAGAATAAGAAGAGGAGTCAAACATTTTTGAAAAGATGGTGACATTGAAATCGGGGTGTACTAATATACCTTTTTGGAAAACATGCACAAATATGGACGAAATGAACACAGAGTAAGGACAGAATACACCACCAGATGCCACTAAATCCTGCACACTGGTCCTTTAAAGAATGATTCCCCTACAGAATTGTCATTTGCAAAAAAAAAAACTAAAATAAAATTTAAAAAAATAATTGGCATATCAAATTAAACTGAACCCGTTTACACGGGTTTGACAGAACAGATGTGGGCTGTAATGAGCAAAGAAGCTCTGGATCAGACACAAAGGACAAGAGTTGTTGTTTTTTTTTTAGTTTTCATAATGCAGATGAACCCAGCCACAAAAAACAGCAAAAAAGTTATATTCATTAAATCACCTCTTTGAATTATACAAACAGAAATGAGATATTCAGATCTGATAACCGCTGACTATCAAGTAGCCAGAAATGCCTTGAAAGAAAAAAAAGTAACGCCACTTGACAATAGCCAGAACAACTGATTAATTGTGGGAGTCTGCTTCAATTAATATGCCCTGATAAATGGTTGCTATTAGCCATATACTTAGCAGTTACATGGGGAGATAATTAGATCATCATGTTGTTAAAGGATAATAAGGATCAGTCTCTTGCAACAAAGGATGCCCTCCTTTGACTCTGTCCTTCACCTGGCCGTGAACGCCGCCGCTGTTCAAAGAGAAGAGAAGAAGGAAAAAAAAACAGAGCATCCAGGCTCAGACATCTTTCATTTTCCTTTATCAAAAGTGCCTGTAAATCTGCCATACTTAGACATGTGGATGCACACAGATTGTAGCAGTATGCACAGGCTCCAAGTGCAACCACACACACACATACGCATGAAAATCACTGCACAGCACTAAACAAGTTAATCAGTGATGTTTTATTTGGCACCTCCCACATGTGCTACCTCTTTCTCTCTGTCTCTTTCCTCCAAAGCTCCTCTCACTGAAGGACCCTTCAGACCAGCAGCAATCATCCTATTTAGACAGCTGAGAGGGCTGCTTTTTGAAACACGGTATTGTATAATGCTGCCTGCGCTTGCAATCATGCTCTTCACTCTGCAATGATGAGGTTAATTTCAGTCTTTTGTGTATATTTTGCTTATTTGGTTGTTTATGTAAGCAGGTTTATTTAACTGCAAAACAGGCTCCTTTTAATTTTAAACTCTCAGTGTTCTACACGTTTTCTCATTTTTGTAAAAAATTATGATTTGATCACATTGGCCCTGTTTATCTTTTGTTGCCAAGGCGTGCTGTACACTCTGAAAAGTAAGGGTTCCAAAAGAGGTCCTCCTGAAGGTTCTACCCAGAACTATTTGCTTCCAAAGAACCCCTCTTTTGAAGACAGTGTTTGTCAAGGGTTCTGTGTAAGACTAAGGGTTCCATTAAGAACCCCCTTCATCCAAAGAACCCTTTTACCTTCTTTGGAAGAAAGAGCTCTTCAAGGATGAAGGATGAAAAGGTTCTATGTAGAACCTCTTTGGTGTGTTCCAGATAAAACCCATGGAATATTAAAAGATTCTTGGTAGAACCCCTCGGTGGGTTCTCGATAAAATCCTAGGAATATAAAAAGGGTCTTGTTAAAAACTCCTAAGTGGGTTCTAGAAAAACCCTTGAAATACAAAAGGGTTCTCTTTAGAACCCTGTCAGTGTGTTCTAGATAAGACCCTTGAACTATAAAAAAGGTTCTAGGTAGAACACCCTGGGTGATTCTTGGTAGAAACCGATTGATGGGTTCTAGGTAAAACCCTTGAAATATAAAAACAGTCACAGTAGAACCCCCTGAATGGGTTTTAGAAAAAATCCTTGAAATATGAAAAGGTTCTTCATGGAACCCCCTGAATGTGTTCTAGATAAAACCCTTAAAACATAAAAAGGTTCTTGGTAGAACCCCCTTGGTGGGTTCTAGATAAAAAACCTTGGAGTATAGACGGGTGAGTGTGTTCAAGATAAAACCCCTGGTTCTCAAGATGGTTCGCCGTAGAAGGTGGAAAGGTTCTGGATTGAACCCCCACATAGGGTTCTGGGTGAAACCCTTCACAGATGGTTCTAGGTATAACCCTTTAATGTTGGCTAGAACTTTCTCAAATGGTTCAAACACAGACCGAAAAGGGTTCTCCTGTGAGGACTGGATGAAGAACCCTTTATGATTCTAAATAGCACCTTTATTTCTGAGAGTGTAAAAATCAACCTTTAAATAATTTCACATTCCATACGCAGCACATTAGTTATTCTACTTGCTTTATTTTTTATTCTATTGTAAAAATTTGTCTGGGTGACATATTTAACTCCGTACATGTGGTGATGCATCCTGAGCTGCAACAGTGAAGGCAGATAAAGACTTAACAAATTTGTTTATTAGGTTCCCTCTTTCTGAGGCTCAGCCAATCCATCACCACTGAACGACCTTATGAATACATTACAATACATTAAAGCTGATTGGCTGCACAGGAGTCAGTTTGTGAGTTATGTTGTTTGTCATTCTGTTGCATTAGCTCTAACTCTTCTCCATTACAAAGACGGATACTGCTGCGACTGTTTACCGAAAACCCTGAGAATCTATGTCAAGTAATTCTTTGAGTTGTAATTTTCTATGCAGAGAAAATAAAGGAAATGATTACTAATTCTTACGCTAGGCTTCAGTGGAGCCTACCCACATACTGCAGAAACCAACAAATGCTTGATAACCAAATGCGCTTGTAAGCATTTTAAGGTCGATCATTGATTTGTCTTGCCCGGCAGGAACAGGAATGACTGGACTGATTTTGGAGGGGAAACAAAACAAAAACAGTAAAAGTGTTGAAGTGATGTGGAATCTGTGTCTGGTTTGAAGACAGAAAGTTACCTCAGCAACTTATACATATTTACCCATAAACATAGTGCTGTCTTTGAGAATGAAAACATGGAAACTGCCTTAAACATCCTGCGGATGTGCTCAAATGCATGCATCATATAAATGAACCAAAAAAACACTGACTGCTGGTTGGAAATGGGGAATGAAAAGTGGCATCCAAGTTAGGTGATCCATCCATCCACCCCAATCTCCGCAATAATACTGTGGCCTGACTTCCTCCTTTGTTCCTGTCATAATAACTGAATGTAAACATAGGAGAACAGTCTTGACTTGGAGGAAAAGGCTGGTGTTGTCCTATACTTTTCTGTCAAAGCGACAGCATTCGTAATCTCAGAAAGGGAGGAAATAGTGGGATATTGTTATAGAGATGGGTTAACGAAATGTTGGACTTTTAATACAAGAGTCCGGTGTGTGATTTTCATTTCAATGTCATTTCCAAGTCAATGTTGGTTTCTTTGAACCGTGACAACCATTATTACCTAACCTTACCCAAGTATTTATTGAAACCCAAACTACGATCTTTTCCAAACACTAACCAAGTTTTCTTGTGTCCAAACATAACCGAACCTTAACCATAGCAGCAGGGCTGCCCCCGGAAAGTTGAAGATTCAAATCATCAATTGGACACCCTTCAGCTGACTTGAGATTCTCCAAGTTGACTAGTCGTTCGCTTTGGGGGTTATATGTCAGTCAGTGTGCATTTCACCGCTTCCTAACTGGAAGCGATGCAAGCGAGCAAGCAAACATCGGAGAGAAAAAACCGCTTGCCCTGGCTCTATTTCAGCAAAATTTCACGCAGTTGCTTCACCTCCAACCTGTTTTATCTGGTCAAAATCAACACTGACATCTTTGGCATTTCTGTTTCCCTTCATCAAAGCAGTCAACAGGGAGGAGGGGGAGGAGGAGGTTTGGGAAGCGGAACATTTTATATGATCCACAGCAGCCTGTTTATGGGAATATCTACAAAATGGACATGTTTTATGAGGGAAAACGAGCTGCTGGGAGTTAAAAGTAAGCGAACTGTCCCCCACTTATATAGAAACAAGGTTGATGAAGAAAGAAAATTACATTAGCTCTGCATAAATAACTTAGAAGCTAAAATTACTCATCTGCAAGGGGAGAAAACACAAGAGCGCCGCTGCAACATCGTACGTATTATATCTGGACATTTTGCTCACCCTCCATCCGCTTGAGTTTGCTCGCTCGCTTCCAGTTAGGAAGCGGTGTTACAATGACATAAAAAATAGAAGCCTACAAAAATGCACAGGGATAAGATTTAAAAGACGAATTATAAATAAAAAAGAATCATAATTATAGTTTTATATTAGCAGGCACCCTGAATGAAAATAATCCATGTGACGACAGGGGCTGATAGTTAACTGATGTGAGACGGTAAAACGAGTGGTGGGTTAACAATTTCCAACTCATCATTGTAGAGCAATGCAACAGCATGACAGGCTGTAAACGTAACAAACCAAGTCTTGAAATCATCACAGACCACAAAACTAACTGTGATGGAAGCTGAGAAGAGTGATGGAAACAGAGTGCCAGGTGACGCGCTGTAGTGGCTGACAGCATCGCAGCAGCAGCCCGGCAGGAGAGGCACTCCATGGTGCGCTGGGGTTTTATACCTGAACTATCAGCAGGAGGATGCACACTTTTACTTTCTGTCATTTTGTTGAAATTTGATGTTTTTGCATCACAGATAAGGAAGAAAGCCATTAAAAGGTGAATCTTAATGGTAAAACACACTCATGTAGGCTGATATAGGAGTTTATTGAGGCGCTGAACTGAAAAAAAAAAAAAAAGAACAAATCATCAAATCTTTGTGTTGAACAGCCAAACCTGATTGGACTGACAAACTTCTGAATCGGGTCAGGCCTACATAGTGGCTACTTGCAACAATGATTTGTAAGCAGTTTTGAAAGGTAAGGCAAAACAAATGTTGAAAGGACAGACCAACAATTGATTATTCCATTTCTCAAGACTCTCAAGACTGCAGCTTCTGCATCCTCTATGACACTTGGCCCCAAGCCGAGTATTTCATTACAGTTACAGAAGAAAAACAATCAGATTATAGACACATTTAGTAAAAAATGGGGAATACATAGCAGGATTACAATATTTTAACATAAAGAACAATATACTACCATGTGCAGTGCACACACATTACATCTCTCTCAACTCTCACAACACCACTCTGATCTCACCAGAGTACCAGCTAATCTTACAGTGAATTCATTATCATGGCCTCTAGTGATAAAAAAAAATCTTCTCTCGGTGGAAATTTCAAGATAAGAGGGGAACTACATCACAGTACAGTAACAGTTCTGTGTTCTGCTCTGAAAATGCTGTCATCATCCACAAAGTCAACATCTAATTTAAAGAAACGTTTACAAGAAAGATAAACTTCTAATATTAGCTACACAGAAGTTATAGCTAGCTAACCTCTCAATACTACTACGAATGGCTACTTAACAAAACACATTTAAATGTTAACAATTCTCTTCATAAATCTAAAAAAAATGCATTTGTGCCTAACAAAGGAAGGAATATCTGTGCAAACAATTAATTAACCTAACAATAAACATAAAAGATTATATTTGGCTAAACAATTGGTATTGAGGTAATCCAAACAGAAAGTAATCAAGTTACATTATGGTGGGAGGAAGCAGAGACGTGTCGTCCATCTTTATATACAGTCAGTGGTTCGTTGTAAATGATGAAAGATGTCATCCATGTCACTAATGTGTTTATACAGTACATAGTGTGGAGACAACAATAGAATATAGCACATACAGCAATCAGGCAATATTTTAGATAAATTATCTGTTGTTTTTCTTGCTGCTGGGCTTGTTAGCAATAACAAAAATATAGAATATCACCGTCTACACGCTGTGAGAGCAGTTTCATTTCAGTGGTTTCATTTTGCTCGTCCTAATTTTTCAAAATGACTACAGAGTACTGCTGAAACCTCCAAACTAGAAAATGAGCTTTTGAATGACTTTCCCTCCACCTGTGTAGCCATTGAAAACTTCTCTGAAACTGCTTCTCGACTACATGAAGAAAAAAAGAAAAAAACCTTATTGTATTCATCCGCACTGTGTGCAGTACACAAAGCCATCCAGCTTCTATTGTCATTTCCTTCTGAGAGAACCAATAGGGTCTACTTTAAAGACATTTTATTGACTTGTCCATATGGTTTATAGGTTTCTAAATGGCTCCACTTCTCTTTAGGAAAAGAATGGGAATTTAATCACACACCTTTGGCAGGCTTAGCGAGGCAGCTGTGACAGTCAACAACCTCGTCATGTCAGCCCGAGACGCAGGAGAGACTGTCCTTGAAACACAAAGAACCCCTGATGACATTGATTCAATTCAGCCACTGTAGTTCTCATTCATAGCACAAAGGCCAGTATACTCGAAACCTTCTCATCACCGATGACAGGCAACAATAAAACAACACATTGCGCTCTGGGTATCAAAATAAGTTCGTCATTAATGCCTCCCACATTCCCAGACAGAGCTGCCGTCATCGCCGCTCCCTGCTCATCAACAATTTTGGTTCAGGGTAATGATACACTTAATTATTCTGGGTCCCGGCCAGAATTGTGCAGACGACACAATTTGGTAGCAGAATCTCGGTATTACAAGGCTCCTGATGTGTAATTACACAGATGTTAGGAGTGAATCAGGTACTGTACATGGGCTCGCAGTTGATTTGTGCCATCATGTTTCATCCTGCTTTTCATTTTGAGGCAAGGACAAGCTGATACGCCTCAGTTGCTCTTATAATTATTTCTGCTCCTCTCCCTTTTCCATGCCCAGTCTCCCTGTCATGCTCTCAGTCTCAGCCCAGGCCTGGGTGTCGATCCCTAAGGACATGACGCTGGAATGCCTATCTTGCAGATGGGGGACTGGGAACTATCTTAGATTCAATACAATTTTCCAAATCAAACTGAGGAATTAAATGAAATCTTACAATGTTATCTCTCAGGTCGAATTGGTCACTCAAGTGCCACCCTGATGGACTGATAACACAACCCACTTACTTTTTTATCATCCACATGCCGCAGATTGCATCTGACTGCATGTGTGCACAATGTGTAGATGCTAGAACGCCTGTGGGTAGTTTGTGTCATCCAGTCCTTTAGCTCTTCAATCAAAATTGTTCATATAGCAGCAGCGTAATTCAGTGTGGTATTCAAAGGATAGATTATAATCCACGGGACAATCCTCGTATTCTTCCTGTAATATGCGCACAACAGCACCAGCGTCCCCAGACATGCAAGCTTCAGTGGTTGTCTGTGTTCGCCAGATAAAGAGGAACAATGGTTCTAATAGGCAGCAGAGAGTCTCCACAACCAGTGTTTCAGCAGCGCACATTTGTTCTCACAAAGGCTAAATGTATTTTGAGTGGCAGATTAAGGATATTGGTCAGGGGCTCTGCATTGTCAACTCTGAAAAGTGGGGTAAATGTGTGTTTGGATGATAATTCACACATTCTTAGGCTCGACGGCGGACAAAAAAGACGTACTGTTCTCGGTTTTGGGAAATGTGTTTCACAGATTGTTAATTATGGGGTAACATAATCTCATTAAGTCCTTTTGCTTTGCGACTCAATTTCCTTTACAAGCATTAGTCATGATTGAGTAGTTTAGGGGTTTAAGTTCCTCTTTTGTCTGAGTTCAAAAAAATGGCCGTCTTCATGAGGGCTCTGCTTTGTCCTATTTGTATTCCACAAGGAAGCCGGATGTCCGGCAGCAGCAACAGCACAGTTTGCCTGATGGAGCTTCTGTAATACCAGTCTCTGTTGGACTGGTAAAGACATAAACAAAACTGGTATTATATGTATATGTATGAAGGTATTCATTTGAAGATGGTTGAGTTTCACTGTCCCCAGTCATAACAACCTGTATAGACCTTTAATTAGACCCTTATTAGACTTTATAAGAGAGTAATTAAGGATATGTTACAATAGACCTGCACTGAACTGTACTATAAACTAAAATGTATTGTTTCCCACTGTGAGACCCTAATAAGACTTCACTAGAGGGCAATTAGGAACACATTACAGAATAACTGTACGGTAAACTAAAGAGTATTATTCCCATCAGTTAGACCCTCGGTAGGTGTATTAAGTGCATTGTTTCCCACTGTGAGACCCTTATTAGACTCTACTGGAGTGAATATCAGGGACACATTACAACAGAACTGTACTGTAAACTAAAGTACATAATTTTCCACTGTTGGGTTCTTATTAGACTTTATTGGAGGATAATTAGAGACACATTATAACAGATCTGTACTGTAAACTAAAGTGTATTACTCCCCGCTGTGAGACTCTTATAGGACTTTATTAGAGGGTAATTTGGGACACTTCACAACAGAACTGTAATGTAAACTAAAGTGAATTCACATGTTTGCTACCTTCCCATTTAAAAACTATATGAGATTATGGAATATTTTGCCTGTAGGTGACTGCACAGGCTAATTGTAATACTGTTAGCAGGTAATGTGATCTGATCAAAGAAGCAGGCATCAGTCTACTCTGCCAATTGTACAAGACCAGCCCAGGAAGAATTGTCTCAAGTAGCAGATGTGTGATTTCACTTTAGCTTGCAGTACAATTCTGTTTTAATGTGTCCCTAATGCCCTCTAATAAAGTCTAATAAGGGTCTAATAGTGTCTAATAAAAACATATCATTTCTAGTCTTTGTCTAATTTGATACAATGTCAGGCTTGTTATATCTTATTAGTGTAGCTTCAGGTGTAGGGCGTCTAATTAGGTTATATTTGTGTTTGTTTACTCACTAATAAAGAACATATCATTTCAAGTTTTTGTCTAATTTAATACAAAGTACAGCTTATCACATCTTATTAGTGCACTGGAAAAAAGCCAACTGACCAAAACCTCTTATAGATTCTCAGTACAAAACACCAGTGGTAGCTACTTAAAGCTATAATCAATATATTATAATAACATTGTATCAAATAACAACATGAAAACACTGTAATCATGGGAAAGGGGTCCCTCGTAATGTGATGAACCTACAGAAAATTATCACCTGAGTCTGCAGCTCCCCTCTGCTTTCAGGAGCTTTATAGAGAGCTTCAGCTCATTGTTTGGCTGTCCGGGCTGCAACTTTACAGTTTCGGTTCACTCTCACTGCTCTCATAACGTTGTTTTCTGCTCCAGCAGGCAGCTTATTTCAGCAAAAAAAAAAAAAAAGCTTTAAAAACCCAGTGTACACTACCTGCTCAGCACCAACGAGCAGACACACACAGTTAGAGACTAGCAGGTGAACACAGTGGAGCATTTAGCCACTAAAGAGCCAGATATTTTTTTCCAGAGTTGGTGGTGACCACAAACAGAGCGAAAGCAGAGTAGATAACCAGGTGGACACAAACACTACTCTAAATGAAGGAAAATGTTGCTCTGTATCTGCTGGAAAATATTTTTAATACTAAAACATGCATTACACTATGTAACCTACTGAGTTAAAATCATGAGTACGATTTGAATTAATATCCAAACCTTTCATTTGCATATTTATAGCCAGTAAGATTATCTGATCACAAAGGGGACATGGAAAACCATGATGCACAAACGAAAAAGAAACTCTGCTGCAGCGGGCACAGGTTTGGAGAGGTGACCATGACCACCAACCAGAACAATGCTGGAGTTGGGAGAAATTTAAACTGAAGGTTTGGAGAAACTGAACTGACACACCTTTGATTTAATGTCTGCTATTGATAATGCAAACAAAAACAGTTAAAAAGCCATTAATACTCTGAGTAAAGTTTTTGAGAATAATACTTAGTTAAGACATGACATTAGTTTCACTTACAGTTGAGTAATATTTCAGTAATGTGTCAGTACTTGTACTTGAGCACAGATTTTCTGCACCCTTTCCACCACTGACTATATATTATAATAATTATACTACTACAACTTGTTGAGGTGCAGCTAAGCATTAGTATAAGTAAGGGATAATGTACAGTGATCAGGTCATTATTGCAAAATAAACTCAGGCAGGGTAATGCAGGATCCCGACACAAAGTGGAGAGGTCTTGAATCACCTTGGAGGGTTTCTCACAGGTGGGAATACTGCTCAAGCACTGATAAATTCATAATTATAGTAATATCAGATGTGTCTCAACCATAACATGCCAACTCCATAGCCCTTCTAAATCAAAGCTAAATAAGAATTATGGTTTAATCTTATCTATTTGATTAGCAATGAGAGAACTCATAGCAAGTTTAAAAAATAAAACAACTACTCACTACGACAGATCTTCCATCTGATGAAGTTGATGTCTTTTAATAAAACATGTAATCTCTAGGAGGCTGGCCCATTTTAATGTTTGACAGCCAACAGCTGGATCTTTTTAAATATATTTTTCCCAGCATAGTTGAAGAGTAAAAAATCCAAACTCTCTCAAAATACAGATTTATCCCAGTTGTCAAGAATAATTGCGAAGTATTCATTAGTCTAAAGTCCAATTTAATGTTTAATAATGGATTTTAACAAGCATACCTTGCAAAGTCACTCATAACTATAGCTACAGTAAAAAAGAGTACATTACCTTTGAAATTTAGTGGACTGGAGGTGTCAGATATTGAAATACTGAAGTTAAAGTACCTCTCAGTTGTACCTGAGTACACTGCTTGAATGAATGCACTTAGTTATTTTCCACCTCTGCAAAATACAGCTCACTGCATGTTTATCAGTGTACAAATGATGAACATTAACGTGTATAATCAGCTATCTGAGCGTTTTGTAGAACAGATATCTCTCATCTGATTTTCAGACAGCCCTCCAGGGACTCACTGAGGACAGTGAAACAAAATCTAGACTTCCTTTTGTTTTTTCCTTCTACATATTCAGATGTTGTGCTGGAGAAATTCAAATTCTCAAAGACTTTCTTCTGCGTATCAAGGTGACCTTCATCAATGTTAAGGTAGCTGTTTGCAAAGATTATTGATTCTGGGAGTAGGGTACTCTGTCCCTTGTTTTCACCAAATGATCTCAGTAAATCTTGTGTTTCATGAGGGACGACACTCGGTTAAGACTCTCTGCAGGACATGGTGTCTCTGGTCTGTGGAAGGAGTGATTGAGTCCTTGAGAGCTCCTTGGATAGACTGACATGGCAATTGCTCCTCCGCCTGCTGGAACATGTCAAGATGCCCTGTGTATCCATGTTAGCAGCTCTGGCTATCGATGTTTATTTTAGACCAGCGATGTGTCATTAATAGCTCCCTCCACAGGGCTGATGAATAAACTCTTAAGACCCTGGTATTCGCATGACGTTGCCCTCCCTCCGAGTGTAAACATTGTGAAGACAGATTAGTTCTGCGGCTGTGGGTAAAGGAGATTAGCAGAGATTATTAACAAACATGTTGGATTAAATAGACAGTATCACTTCCCTTCTTTACAGACAGCCCGACCGTGTGGGTGAAACAGAAGTTGGGGTGCAGCTGCTCGAACCAGCAGCGTGCTTAAAACATCATGTCTCAGCACGGCAGCAGTCGTCACAGGGATTGGACACAGAGCTGCCTGGATTCAATCTTCTTGGTCCCAATTAAAACAGATTTACTGACATCAGACACAGTTCATCACAGTGATTACGCTCAAGCTGTTCACAGAGGAGATGATACAGAGTTTATAGGAACTGCCACTAATTGGAGGTCTTCACTCTCTCACTTTGTGTCCACTCATTAACCTTTTTTTCCCCCCACAGGAATAGATGATGAATTAGTCACATATATGCACAATTATATTGATACATATTTTTCTTTTAAAGAGGGCTTTATGTATTCATGCTTCCTTTGGCATACTAAAAATTACTGTGTCAAAACTAAAGCCTGACTAATATATCAGCCGGATAAGAGATATGTTGTATGTCTGCATATAGTTTGTCTGATATGCACCTAAATTAAAACTTAATGTAGATTGTTTTTATTTGTTATCTTTATGGGCAGCATTTTATGCATATTTAATCATTTTTGAGCTTGCTTGAGTGAGCTTGCAGATTGCAACCATCTCACCTGACCCTCCCCTTCCGAGGAGAAGCAACGGTCACCACAAAATTATTTTTGAGTCCCCTAAAGTAAAGTGACACATATTACTGAGTAGTTAATGAGTAGTTACTAAGTAGTCCCTTACTGCTTCATCATTTACTGATTGATCACAGATATTCATTAAATCTTACCTAATGGTTCATTATTATAGGATCTTCCCTATAGTCCTCCAGTAGGAATTATTAATTATTATTAAAAATTCATGAATTATAAAGTCATTCCTGAATCATTCCTCACATGTTTCTTCATTAAATAATCATTAGTAACTCCTCCTAGCATGTTAATTCTTCATCGATTCATCATTTGTTCCTGGGTAACTACTAAATTTTTGTGTTCCTTATTTCAAAGACCAATACCTAACCAATACATTTGTGCTTTAAGGTAAAAGTTGTATTGTTGTATCAGTCAAAATTGTTGTATGAGTCAAAATAACCAGTTTAGGGAAATAATCCAACAGTAATATATATATATATATATATATATATATATATATATATATATATATATATATATAAAAAACACTATTGTATAAAATTAACCAGTATTGTAATTGTGGTATATTAACCCAAACCATGTTCCAAAGAGAAGACCACCCACCCATGAGCCATGGACTGTTTATCTGAGTTTCAGATAATGTTTTCTAAGGATATAAATAAACGTATTGATCCACTCACTTAAGCAATTTTCGTCCATCTGAAAAAAACAGTCAATATGCACCTTGCAGGGACGTGATAAGAATGGATCACTTAAGCATACATCTGTAATAATAATGGCATTGTTCTTCTCCTGAATGGCTCCACCATGTATCTTGTACTGCAGGAGCTCGAGGCCAGGCACTAAGGGGCTGTAATCACGCAGTGCAGAATATAAGAATAAGAATATAAAGTTTGACCTGCGGTGGGATGATGTGACCTGGAATAAGATCACAAATTTTATCTTCTCTCACATATTTCCTCTGAGTGGTAGATGAGTCAGAATCTTTGATCTTGTGTTATTATTTTCTTCACAACGCCCATAATATAGATATGTTTTAGCTAATTAAAAATACTAAAAACATCACTTTCTGTTCTCAAATATCTGAACGCCTGTAGCTATGGTAAATGTGTCGGTGTTATATGCACAATAATTTTCATGTCAGTGAGGCCAAGTAAAACATTTCAGCTCCTCACCTACACATGCAAATGATATCTTATTATTAAATGCACATAGATTTTCCCCATACTTGCTAAAACATTTCCATAAATTCATACTGAATTTTTATGACTGTACAAAAGCGATGCCCCCAGTGAAAACAACTCTTACAGATCCCCAAGACACTGAAAATATATTTTACTGTAGTCGAGAACTTGAAGAGTGAATAAACAATCTTTTTTTTTTTTCTCCAAAAGTGGGAGTTAAATTTATAGGTACCAAGAGGGGATTTCAGGGAATGTATTTTACTGTTAGAGAGATAGTCTGTAGTCTTTACAACAGATATTTCATTTCCTCATTTTTTAATTGCCGTGCCCTTGGCGACCTGTTCATAATATCTGGCGGCCCATGGGAGGGTCACGACCCAGCCTTTGGAAAGCTGCAGAGAACCAAACCACCAACGAAGATGCCTGTTGTTTAATTGCGGTTTAATAGGAGAGATGTGTTGCACTTTGAGCTCTTACATGATAGTGTCCAGTGCCATCTAGTGGTGAGAAGATGATAATAACCCATCTCTGGCCCTGTGCTGTGTGTTTGACTCGTTATTTTATATCAGTCCCTCAGGAAAATTACTTTTTATTCAGCCACTGAAGAAACAAACTGGAACAATATTCGTTTATAGAGCCATTACAATAATTGTAGTGGAACGAACAGAGGTATTTATGGATGATTTATGAACAAAGGCCATTAGAGCTACATTTGTCACATAATGTAATGATAATAATGTACACAAAATAGCCATTAAAATACCAAACGTTGCTCTGCAGATGTGTAGAAAAAAAGTCCATCAAACTCATCCAAAGTAGAATCATCATTATCAATAATATCTTGAACACTGTATGTCCTGTTGTAGAGCAAATGCAGAAAGGTTTTTCAGTATCACATGTTTAAAATGATACAAAATCCATCATAGTATCGAAAGTACCAAAGTTATAATAGAAAAAATGGCTTTAAGTGCTCATTCAAGATCTCAGATCAGTCTTCACTGTCCTCCCTGAAATTTGGCTTGCAGCAAAAAAACAGACAGTGTTTAGTGACTTTTTCTGTACCAGCAGCAGGGTTGAGTCAGATTACTTTGAAATGTAGTCAGATACTCAAAACAAATTAGATGGCACTTTTTGGAATTTTTGAAATTAATACATTGGATTACCAAAAAAAAAACTGAACACTGAAACTTATACTAAAATTGGATGCAGCTGCAAAAAAATGTGTTAAAAATGTAATTAAGTAATCCATGACAATGTAACTATAATCTAATTACATAATTTTTTAAAATTTAATCTTGGCTGATTATAATGACTTGTTTTTTGTAAATTGATTACTTACTGTAATCCCGATTACATGTAATCCATTACCCAACCCTGACCAGTAACATGTTAATTTTTTTTAATGTCCTATTTTATAGATACAGGACTTTTTTTTCTTTTTAGTATCAAAGGAGGTACCAAGTATCATCTTTTTAAACCACTGTATCAAAGTTTAAAAGTCTGATATTGTGACAACTCAACTGTGCAGTGTCATCTGTCTACATCCCCTGAAATAAAATCATTCTCAGCAGGTTCATCCGTCTGTTTCATGTGCCGTTTTGTCATCCTGGGTCATTTTAAGTTGTACTGCCTCTTCACAAGTCCTCATCTCTGCAGCCTCACTCTGCCTCCGCTCCTCGTCCAGCTTCTTGTAGTTGTAGTAATGCATGATGAAGAAGAATATGCCTGGCACCAGCATAAACACTCCGCACGCGTAGTACATGTATTTGTAGTCTCCGAAAATATCAACCAGAGCTCCTGAAAGAGAAGATCCGCATTTCATTGGTCACCATTTTTATAAATTCCTACATTTTGCTTAGGGCTCCACAATTAATCAAAATATTATCGCAATATGGCCAAGTGTAATATCCAAACAGCTGAAGCTGCAATTTTTTGACAAAGGATAAATGTGTGACAAAACAGCATTATGCTGAGGTGCTGTAGTGCTGCAGAGATGCCCTGGACTATGAATCTTGTTCTTGTTGTTTGTTTGATTCAGGCCCCAACAACTGTAATGCAAAAATGATCATTCCCACCTATGTTGAATCATACTGCAACAGCGACTCTGTAAAAATAATTGCAATATGCTATTTGCACCCAGGGTGAAATAGCCAATGTGGCTATTTACAATTGAAGAACAGAACAGCCAGGCACGCAGGTGTCCGTGGCTAAAAATGATAATTTCCACTAATCATGTATCATATCATAGTCGCAATATCTGTCAAAATAATCGCAGTGTAATCTTGTTGTGGTTGTTTTGGCAGATGCTATTTGCACCCAGGTGGAATAGCCAATGCAGCAATTTACACACAGGTGTAAATAGCCTAGCATAGCAGAGACAAGCACCCAGGTGTCTCCAGCAAACAATGTTATTTGAACCCAGGGAGTAAATAGCCAATATGGCTAGTTACACCTGCATGGCAAAGAGAAGCTATGATATTTTCCTAATTCTAGTAGTAGTAGTAGTAGTAGTAGTAGTAGTAGTTTTGTTTCCTAAACCTAACCAACCTGTGACTGAAAAGTGAAAATAGCAATATAAAAAACTGTAGACAATAGGTCAACTAAGTCTAAATATTAAGTTAGCAATGATTTCTAATTTCACACGACGAAAATCCTACTTTCTTGAAACGAGACACGAACCTTGCTGTCAGCAAAAGTCCTGTGCTTAATCCACACATCCACCATAACCTCTGATTAACAGAGAATGTGTCACTCTTGATAGTTAAACTAAGAGGGTTGGATGTGAATAGCTGAATAGCTGCCATGTGCCTATTCTCACCTAAGTGCAAATAGACGCTCCTTTTTTTCACTACATCCTGCAGCATTAATTGCCATTAATAATCTGAAATAAAAAATCTTCAACACACCTGAAAGCGGAGGTCCGAGGAGCACTGGTCCACACTCGATAATGGTCACCAGCCCAACTGCAGTGGAGAAACGATGAGCTCCAACGAGGTCCATCAGAACTTCAAATAGCAGTGCAGAAAGCATCCCAAACGCCAAACCAAAGAAGACGGCATAAACAACCAGACCGGAATATCCAGAGGCCAGCGGGCATAAAAGGTGGCACACACCATTGTATGAGACTGCAAAACTGAAAAAGTACTGGATCCGTGGCCTTACCCACTTGGTGTTGCCTATGAGGCCAGTTGCTGGTCTGATACACATGTCCGCCAGAGCAAAAATAGAGAGCAGGAAAGCTGCTGAATATTCATCATTCCCTTGATGTTTGGCATACGGAGCCAGGAAAACCACAGGCGCGAAGAAGCCAAAAAACATGACCACGTTACCAATGAGATAAATGAGGAAGCCCCGGTGTCTGAAGAGTGAGAGATCTACGAATTTGTGCACACAGCCCTGACTCTTGCTCTCATCTTGGATTTCTTCCGTCAGGAGGTTATCTGACTGTGCACTGGCGTCGGCGGCGGCAGCTTCCTCAGCGGCCGCCCCGTTACACTCTGGTGGGTCAATCTTCGGTTTGTGTCGGGTGTTTTTGTTGACTGGTCTCATCAAAGAACCAGCGACACAGCACTGCAGAACGATGGCTCCCAGGACAAGGAAGCTGCCTTGCCAGCCAAAGGAATCAAACAGAAACTGGTTGAGAGGAGCCAGAGTGAAAAGAATGACAGGGCTGCCTGTCATGGCGAGCCCGTTCGCCATTGGCCTTTTGACCTGGAAGTAGGTGCCGATGATGGTCAGGGCAGGCTGAAGGTTGAAGGCGAGGCCAAGACCTGTTGAAATAATAAAATGGTCCATTAGCATACTATAAATAATACATTTTATCCTATCATATCACTGTAAAATCTAAAAAGAAAAAAAAAAAATCTGATAAACCGATTGTCTTGAAAAAGGTACATAAATATAACTATTAGTCATAAGATATGTTTACTTTATATGTGCTTGTTAAGTTTACTTATTTACTTAAGTTTGTGAAGTTGTGTTTATTCTAAGTGCAGTAAAACCTGTGATGCTGATTAAAGACAGTTGACAAAAAACATTGATCAACTGCATTTACACCAGTTACATCAACTGCCGGTCTTTACCAGAATGATTTGTTAGCGTTAGCGTCACACTTTGTCTCAGGAGGAATTCTGATTTCACTTTCAATTACAAACTACATCATAAAACTAAACGATAAAACCAGCATGTCCACCTTGAGGGGGTAGGACGATGGCATTTTAACTGCTACAGCAATTCAGGATTAATATTCAATTATGTTTCAATAATGAACTAAAATGTTGATTGAAATGGATTGTAGAGCAACATACTACAATACACAATACAAAACAATACTAGCAATTTGACAATTATATTTACAGTATTAAAAAGTATTCCTATTTTACTCCACTACATTTCAGAGGCAAATAATTTACTTTTTACTCCACTACATTTATCTCACAACTTTAGTTACTAGTTACCTTCCAGATTGCAATTGTTCATACCCAGTGGTGGAAAGAGTACTGAAAATTTATACTCCAGTACAAGTACTGTTACATTGCTAAAATGTCGCTTGTCGCAAAAACTACTCAGAGTATTAGCTACTTAAAACCATGATGTCACAGTCACCTCTACAAATTAGGGTTGCAAATGTTGTGCATTTTCCTCAACCAATAGTTGAAAATGCTAACACAAAATTTTTATAAGATACAAAACATGTTTTTCCATCATTTTCTTTATTCTGTTCAGTTTTTTTGTTTGTTTTTTTGTCATTTTAAGTCAGTTTAAGTTTCCTTACTCAACTAAAACAATCAAATGAGGTGCAAGTTACTGCCATGACTACTGATTAAATATCCATGAATACATTTCTAATTGGTTAAATTAATGAATTAATGATTAATCATTAACATCCTTACTTACAAATGTGTGTTGCTGCAGGATTTTGTTTTGTTTTTTGCTCGTGTGTTTGTTTTCATTGGTCCGTTTGTGATCAGATCACCTACTAAAATGCAGATGAAAGGTTTGGATATTAATTCAAATTGTACTCAGTACTCAACTATGATTTTAAAAGTAACTAAGTAGATTACATGGTGTGATGACTACTTAAGTACAAGTAAAAGTACAGACTAGAATATCTACTCATAAAAGTACAAGTACTCAAAAAACTACTTGATTACAGTAATTTGAGTATTTGTAATTAGTTACTTCCACCCCTGTTCATCCCCTTCCTGTCACTGAAAAAAAATATGTATCTCCAAATTTGTTTATTTATAATGTTTGTGACAAACTGAAGGATTGAGTGTACCTTTACGGGTGGAGAACATTCTCAGACCTCTTGAACTAAATAAACAATTTAAATCCCTCTTGGATTAGCTGGAAAATACGCTGTCACAAAGCTGACAACACGGCTGTTATTCTCATGAAAAGTTGACTTTTTAGGGATATGTGGTTCTCACAGGACAATAATGTCAAAAACATGTGATGATCTTATAGAATATGATGCATTGCTGTAGATAAAACTAGCCAACAGTTTATAAAGTAGCTAAAAATTAAACATCTAAAGCAGTAAAATGCAACATACACATTAACGCAGCAGTGATATTAATCCAGATCCATCAGATATAATAGTTTAACACTGACAGGGAACATTTTTCTGCATAAGTACTTAGAACACAAAACTTTGCTGATTATACTTGTATTTACAAGGTTTTGAAGGCAGGACTGTAACTTGTAATGGAGTATTTTCACAGTGTGGTATTGCTACTTTTACTTAAGTAAAGGATCTGAATAATTCTTCCACCACTGTACCTTGGCTTTAACAAAATTTTGACAGACTTTTTTCACTATTTTCTAAGAATCTGTAGAAATTATTTATTAATTAATCAAGAAATTATTCTGCAGGTTAACCAGTAATGACAATAATTGTTAGTTTCAGTCCTAATGATAATTTCTAACTAAATATTTTACTCTATGTCCACAGCATCAGAAACATTATGTAATTCCAAGGTAAAATCAGGCACTTCACTCATGTACAGCTCTTTTCTGCATGTGCCAGGAGCATCTCTACTGGATTAAAGTTTAAAGTCTGTGAGGTTTGTTTGCTCGCTGTTTGTATCATGGTCATGTGGTCTGAACATGCATGTGGCAATTTGTTTGAGACATTTTAAAAAAATAAGGTCTAACTAAAGTCTATGCGTTGCTCTAATAGCACCATTTTAACATGGCATAGATATTTCATTGTGGTTTGAGTGTAGATTTACACATTTAACAGAATGGCCCATGCTGACCCCACACAGGGGCACAAACAGTAGCAGTGGATTGGCCCTGCTAATCAAAAAACTCCTCCAACAATCACAATCCTGTGTCAGCCAGTCACAGCCAGGCAACTTAAAACAAACATTACAAAGAACAGCAGCAATCTCCAAATCTAAATGATCTCTGGTTTATCTAACATGATTAGAAATAAAAAGAAATAAAAAAAACATTTACCTCCAATTACTCCAATGCAAAGATACAGATGGATGATGCTTGTGCCAAAAGAGGCGAGCACCATGCCGACGCTAACCATGACCCCACCGACCATGACCACAGGTCTGCTGCCATACCGGTTGACGAGTATACTGCTCACAGGTCCTGCACAGAGGAAAGAAATTGCTCACTTTTTTTGGCACTTTCCTCCACTGGAAGGTTACAGCACTGAGACTAAATCTGCCACTGACCTCCTGCATACATAGAAGCGAGCATGACAGAGGACAACCAGGCAATCTGACTGTAGGAAACTGAAAAATACTCCTGAATCTCCTTAAAGTAGACGGTGAGGGACTTGGGAAAGGCATAGGAGAATCCTATGGAGATGAAAGCGCCGAGGACGACGGCCCAGCCCCAGCCTCCATCTGGTGGGGTGTAGCCCAGTTTGGTCGCTGCTGGAGGGGGCATGTTCCTTTTTTCACCAGCTGGGTCAGTGGGAACAGGTAAAAAGAAGTGAACAGGGTCGAAATCAACTTTACATTTTCAAAGAGATAGTATTGATCACAAAAAGCGGACCCTCACACATGCATTCCACAGGTCACAAGAGCTCACCTCGCTGCACAATCCTTGAAAGCGTGTGGCCCAGGCTATGAACCCTGCCGTTGTACTAGGCTGTGCATGTCTCCCTCAGAAAGACCCTGCTCTAAGGCCTTTGATCTCATCACGTGGGCTCGCATGATAAATACAAGTGAGCAACAACCCTGCTACAGACTGTGATCTGAGGACATACAAAACCTAAAGTCAACACCAGGCCAGGATAACCACGTAAGAATAAAAATACAACCATCTGTTTCTAATCTGTTTATAAGTTCTGTGTGCTCCTGCTGAGGCCCTTTGTGCTCTGTCTGCTTGTGCAGGTGCTAGGGCGGGTCAAATCATATACACGCTGTCATACGGTAAATTTAACTAATAACAAGATTGGAGAGTCTGTTTTTGGTTAATCTAGTGAACTAAATACCTGACTTTTCAAGGTATTTGCTGCAATGGTCAATATAATCACAGATAGATAGATGGATGAATAGATGGATGGATAGATAGATAGATAGATAGATAGATAGATAGATAGATAGATAGATAGATAGATAGATAGATA
>JAJHUR010136908.1:0-10402 GCA_027495735.1 Lutjanus campechanus
TGGGCACACCTGATAGGTGTTTGCTGCTTTGCGCCAGTGGCACAGTGGGTGGGGCAGGGCAAAATATCACTCGCGCCTCCGGGGGGAGACGGCAAAAGAGACTGTCTGGCACTGTGAAGCCAAAATTCAGACAAATAAAGGATCATAGCTACTCTGTACCACAACAAAAAGCGGCGGACAGGGGCAGATGTTTAGCTCAGTGGGTAGAGCGTCCGACCCATGTATTGAGGCTGTAGTCCTCTGCAGCGGCCGCTGGTTCGACTCCCGCCCTCGGCCCTTTGCTGCGTGTCATCCCCCCTCTCTCTGCCCCCTTTCCTGTCTGTTCTTCAGCTATCACTATGAATAAAGGCACAAAAGGCCAAAAAAAATAATAAAAAATAAAAAAAATTTAAAAATTTTTTAAAAAGCAGCAGACAGTGACAGTCATCTAAAAAGCGGAAACACAACGAGAGTAAACGCAAGCCTGACAAGAGACGGCAAAAAACACAAATCAACATCGGCACAGCATTTACACGATGGAAAGCACTGATGGAGGACAAATGTTTTCAAAAGAACGCACAAGTTGCCTGTTTTCTGCTGGACAGGTAATTCATCCCACACACATAATTGTATTTTATTGTGAAATAACTTTAGCTAACGCTATATCATAGCCACAGGGGAGAGGAGCATTTGGATGTCATTGCAGAAGCTACAGAAATTCAGAGCCTTGAGCAAAGGTAACAGCTAACTTGTTGTACTATCTTTGAGCTGTCTCATCTTCTTTTATATACTCATAATTTGTGTATTTTTTATTTTTTAACAGCTTACAGGACATGAGTATTGTTGAGGAGGACATAGACGAAAATATTTTCAATGATCCAACGACAATTCTAAACATGTTGTGATCTCTTTTTAGAAGATGTTTTTTTCCTAATATGCCCTTCTTTACAGAATTGATTGGGCAGATGAAGGTTACTCCAACTTTCATCTCGAAGGTGATGATGGCAAGAATGACAGCTCAGATGAAGAGTATTTTCCACCCATTTGTATACGGTATGTCATCAGTCATTCTTTGTTCTGCTATTGTTGTGTGGTATTTTGGATAGTATAGTTTTTGGAGCACTTAAAGGACCATCCATTGATGAACTTCCAGTTATTGGACTAGATGAAACTGTGCATGACCAGCCTGCACACGAAGACCCTCCTGATGAGCCTCCTTGTGATCAGGCACCTGCTGTCCCACAGCCATTGCATGTCCTGTGTGAGGATGACATCACAGGTGCCAGAGCTGCAATAGTTTATGAAGACTGCTTGAAACAACTGGCCACATTTCTGATCCTGCCGGTGGATAAGTGTACAGGTCTTCTGCAGACTGGTATGTTGTGCAACAGCAGCGCCCTGTTTGAGATAAACATCGCTACCAAGGGGACAGCAATAAGTGTTGAATAGGTAAGTCATGACAGTCGTGGCATATCATAACTTATGGTTGTCTAGCAATGACAAATTTCTTGTGGAAGCCAGTGCTCCAGATGCCAAATGCATTGTTTTCACTTGTCTTTGACTTTTAGGTCTGTCCCAATGGACACAACTTGTGGAGATGGAATTCCCAGCCCATAATGAAGTTTGGGATGCAAACAGGAGATTTTCTCTTGCCCACCAACATTTTATTGTCTGGCAATAACTATGCAAAGGTTGCCCTCTTGTTCAAATTTATGAACATGGGGATGGTGAACAAGAATACATTCTTCTCCATTCAGGACAGTTACTGTGTTGACACAATAAAGGACTTCTGGGAAGAGAGGAGGAGTGAGGCCCTCAGTTCCCTTCAAGGGAAAGATATTGTAGTTCTAGGTACGTAGCTTATGCTATATCATGTTAAATAAGTACTGAAGACATTGGGCAATAACAGTGTGATTGTAAGCAGCTGATAATTTTATTTATTTTTTGCTTTTATATTTGTTACTTTTTTCAGTGGATGGAAGAAATGACTCACCAGGCCACTGTGCACAATACTGCAGCTACACCATCATGGAGAATGACATGTTGACAGGAGTTTCCTTTAGGGGTTGCACAGTAAACACCAGAAAGGGTAACTGTTCTGAGGACTCGATAAGTAACACGAACTTGTTATGGTATGTGTTGCGTGGCCAGGAGTCAATTTAAAACTACGGGTTGCCCCTTTAAATTATCAATAAAATTTAAATACAGATTAAAAGCAATTTAGGAGTTACTAAAAATGATTTAAAAGCAATTAAAAAATGTTTCAAGAGTTTAAAAGACCGACAACGCCACCTAGGGATTTATAGAGCCCTAGGACTCTAAAAGGCTTACAGGTTCTTTAAAATCAGGGGTGAGCAGAGTTAAAAAACAACACCAAGAATAAAGGTTAGCAGGTTTATTACAATAAAATCGTGGTGGAAAAAGCACAGATGATGCCTTAAAAAGTCCTTTAAGTCCTTGCAATACCCCTTTGCCAGTTCTTTGTCGCTGCCCCTTCTTGCCATGTGCGATGCCAGCAGCGCAGAGTCCTCCGTAGTCCGCTTCTCCCTGTACTGTAGCAGCAGCTCCCGACCGTCCTCTCCCTGCAGCGCCTCCTCTGCTGCTCCGGTCGCCCTGGGGAGGTAAACAAACCAGAGCCAGTACTGTGTCGACGCCCCACAGCCCAAATTACACCCCTTGCCTGGACCTGCAGCCGGCCCTCCAGTACCCGCCGCACACAAGGTAAAAAATACTCACGGATTTCCTGGGCGGTAGCCAAACTACCGACCCAGGCTGGAGTATTCTCGCCAAACGGGTACAGACTGCTGCGCTTCAAGCTCCGGTGTCTTTGTCGGCTCGGCTGTGTTCCGTTGGGTCACTGATCTGTGCTGGCTCCGCGTGGTCGCTCCGTCCTGCTGCTCTCCCGGTATGTTTCCGCCTTCCTCTTTTTCACCTTTCACTTTCGGCGTGCCGCACCTGTTCCTCATTTGCTGATTGCTGCCTGGGGTTTGGTCTGTCTGTTGCTTTCAGGGCCGATGGGAAAAAAGAACACTGCATGCAAAAATACTCACTGCACAATAAAACACTCCCATAAAACTTGATTGAAATCAGCACAACAACTTAAAACCACAATAAATAAATAACTAAAACATGCAGCAAAGAGTCATTAAAACATGCATAAAAACCCCCATCAACACTGACCCTGTCACATCCCCCCACAGCTAAAGGTTGGCAGTCTCTGCAACAGTCTTACAGTCTATAGCGCGTTGGTGGCACTCCCAGGTTTCTTCTACTAGCGCCGTACGTGTTGCTCATCCTCCATGTCTCCAGGCATGTTGGGGGCAGGAACATAGTAAAGCACAGGCGTGTCCATGGGTCTTGCCTCGTTTTCTGGTGAGGCAGTGGGCCTTGACTGTACCAGGGAACCCGTACACAGTTTGAGGGAGTTTCTGTGCAAAACCTTTTCCCTCCCTCCCTTCTCTGGCCTCACTCTGTACACCAGTCCAGTGTCCCCTACCGTTTCCAGAATGATGTGAGGTTCAGGGTCCCAACCACAATGAAGCTTCCCCTGCCCCTGTCTGTTCCTGTTCCTAACCCACACACGTTCATCTGGCAATAATGGGGTAGCATCAGCTTTTTGGTCATAGCGGAATTTGGTCTGCTCTGCTGTTTTTGTCATTTTTTAGGTTTCACGCTGACATCTCATGCTCCATGGATGTCAGTTTCATCCACTTGAAATAGCCTGCCCAGTTTCTGGTAGTGTCGTATGGAGACAGGGAAATCATGCAGGTTACGGATGCGGATGGGGATTCGTCCTTGTCTTACCACTGAGATTGTCTGTGCTGCTGTGACAGCACCAGGCTCTTCAAGGGCCTCAACCAGTCCACAGTAGTCACGCCCCCTCACTCCAGCTTTGGCACGCCCCCAGACGACCACTTCACTTTGGGCTGGTATGGTGACACCCTGGCGGTGGGCGGGCCAGACATAACCCAGGAATCCAACTTCAGTGGTCACCATGGTCCTGCGGCACACTGCAAAGGCCTCCCTCCAGGCATTCTGAAACTTAGGGTTTTTACAGGAGAAAGACACTGGCCCATCTGTGTTTCGAAACACAGCATCCCAACAAGCTTTGATGACATTCATGCCTATAATGAGGGGTGTGGAAGAGAACTCATCTTCCACAACGAACACTCTGCGTTGCTCAATTTTGTGTCCCTCAATCTTAAAGTCCATTGTAACATAGCCTAGGCAGGGAATACGGAGGCCATTGGCAGCTCTAAGCTTAATCATTGAGGGAATTTCTTTAACAGTATACTCTGGGAAATGTTTGGCAAAAACACAATGTTGAATTAAGGTGGTTTGTGAGCCGGTGTCTAACAGTCCTGTCACTTCAACACCACCCATTTGTACTTCAACATGTGGGCATTGTCCAATCAAAGCTGAAGTTGACCCTTGTGACACATCTTGACTTGACCCTACCGCCTGAGCCACGGTAGCAGGGCACACTAGTATTCTCGCCAAACAGGTACAGACTGCTGCGCTTCAGGCTCCGGTGTCTTTGTTGGCTCGGCTGTGTTCCGTTGGGTCACTGGTCTGTGCTGGCTCCGCGTGTTCGCTCCGTCCTGCTGCTCTCCCGGTACGCTTCCGCCTTCCTCTTTTTCACCTTTCACCTTCGGCGTGCCGCACCTGTTCCTCATTTGCTCATTGCTGCCTGGGGTTTGGTCTGTGTCTGTTGCTTTCAGGGCCGATGGGAAAAAAGAACACTGCATGCAAAAATACTCACTGCACAATAAAACACTCCCATAAAACTTGATTAAAATCAGCACAACAACTTAAAAAACACAATAAATAAATAACTAAAACATGCAGCAAAGAGTCATTAAAACATGCATAAAAACCCCCATCAACACTGACCCTGTCACATATGGTCATGGAGATTCATGAGATGTACACGTCTCTACTCCATCCTCTGCCACTGTCTCCTGCTGCACGCTTTCCATCCTGCCCCGCTGCATCAGACAACTCGCGGGCGGGCATCAGCAGGAGGATAGGCACATGACATCATATGGAAGAGATGCATTCAATGTTTAGAAATGCCTGGGGAAATGTAGCTTCTGTGGACGCTACCGCGTTATTTGACCACTAAAGTAGCCTACTACTGAAAAGCTATTTGATGTAGAAAACAGCAACGTTACAACCACGTTACTGAGAAATGTAGTTAAACTAGTAACGCCGCTATTGCCCAACACTGATTATATATGATACAGTTTGATCCAGTTTTCAGAAGATACTGTACATGGGTATCTAGGTCCCTCTGAAACCTTCCGAAAAGGAAAGAGAGCCTGAGGATGCTAATCAGCAAGTGAATTGATTGGGAAATATTCACCTCTCCATAGGTTAGGTTTGTAACTGGAAAGCTTCTCAAATCTCTCTAAAAAAATTTAAAATCATGGTGAGGGAGGATATTGGATTGAAAACAGATTAAAAGATTATCTGCATCCAAAAAAGTTTATGGGATAGGCCAAAATGTGAAATGCTCTCAAATCTCCTCTCATTGCATAGCCATAAGGCCAGGAGCGAAAATAGGCCAGACTGTATACCATTAATACTGATGGATGCTACAGGTGATGCATTAAGGAGCTTGATCCGAGACACGAAATTCTAACTAAAGTCAATTTTTTTAAGTGTGTAAAATAAGTACACTCAAGTACTTTTTCAGTATCTAAAGACAGCACAATTTCAGGTGAGTCAGTGATGGAAAACAAAAAGGATACTAAACAACCTTCTGATATTTGAGAATGACTGCCTTCATGAAATAAATCCTATCAGGCTTGATATAACTTTTTGGAGACAGGACCTCAGCCAATATCTTAAAAGGATACTACACTTTCCATGATAACCTACTCAGTATGTACTCACCATTATGCCGATGTGATGATGTGAACTGAAGTTCACAAAACAATCCTGGAGTTTCAGCAGAAAACAGGGTAGCAGCCTCATCCAGTACAATGGCAGTGAATGGTGACCACGGATAAAACGTTAAAAATAGCACACAAAACAAACACAAAATGTCTCCATCCTGCTTGTGTGGTGTAATCCAAGTGTCTGCAAGCCGCGACATTAAAAATTAACCGCAAAAGACGCCATTTTCGCCATGTTTTTAGCAGAAATATCAGCTGTTGCACATAGCTGGTAGGATGTAGCAGGTAGCTACTAATATCAGCTGATATTAGCACCAAAATGGCTGTCTTGCTGTTGGGCTTTTTGGGCTTTTTTGTACGCCTGAACATGAAACATGTGCCTCCTGTTTTTGCGGCTGTTTTTGTTTTTGAAATGTCAACTGTAGCATGTAGCAGGTAGGATGTAAACATGTCGATGTATCGTGAGACTTTGTATATCTCTTAATGGATACACGTGAAAATATTGCAAGATCAACGCAATGTTTACATGCTACCTGCTACAGGCTACAGTTGACATTTAGGCTAAAAACATGGTGTAAATGGCGTCTTTTGTGGTTAAATTTTAATATCACGGCTCACAGACACTTGGATTACACCACAGGAGCAGGATGGAGACATTTTGTGTTTGTTTTGTGTTTTGTTTTTTTTGTTTTTTTTACATTTACATTTGGTCTCCAATCACTGCCACTAGCTGCAACCCTGTTTTCTGCTGAAACTCCAGGATTGTTTTGTTAACTAAAGATCTTCACCCATCCTCACATCGGCATAGGGGTGAGTACATATTGAGTGGATGATCATCAAGGAGTGGAATATTGCTTTAAAACTACACTTCAAATGAACTAAATGACACTAGACATTAGAGTCTGATGAAGTCTGTCTTGTGCAGACTGGACAAAAGCTTTAAATACACAGCTGAGTTCAGGACAGAGTCCCAGTAACATTTGGGAAAACTAAAAAAAAGTAAAAGGTTATCCTCCATTAGTCACTTCTAACATTAAACATTAGTGATCTGTCCTTCCGCGTCAAGGCTTCGAAGCGTGTGTCGAGTAATCTTGTAAGATTTTTGTGAAGCGCGTATCGAGGCTTGTGTTGATGACGTATGTGGTGACGTTTGAAGCCTTGCGAGCCGGCCGTACCACGTGACTGATTCACAAAACGGTTTGCGGTTTTGGCGTGAGATTCGAACTATAATGGGCAGCGAAACACAATGAATCCCCCCTCACATTTTGTGGACTTGGGACTTTATCCTATTATTAAGTTCATAATTTATGTATTGCAGATGCTTTTCTCTGTACCCCAGCTTCACCTGTGCCCTGTGAAAGGGTATTTTCATACAGGCAAAATCATCTCAAAGAAAAGAAACTGCCTGAGGCCCAAGACTGTGGAAAAGTTGTTATTTTTAAATAAAAATGAATGGGCGGAGGTTTAGCTCAGTGGGTAGAACGTCCGACCCATGTATGGAGACTGTCAGTCCTCTGCAGCGGCCGCTGGTTTGACTCCCGCCTTTGGCCCTTTTGCTGCGTGTCATCCCCTCTCTCTGCCCTGTTTCATGTCAACTCTTCAGCTATCACTATCAAATAAAGGCACAAATGGCCAAAAATAACTTTAAAAATAAAAATGAATAAAATGTTGTGCACAGTCACATCATAAGCCTCTCCCCAATTTGTTTCCACTTTCCCCTTTGACTTCGTCATTGTATCATACAGACAGACATCGTATTAATAAGTTCATAATTTCTGTATTGGCATCACAAACCTCATTCATCTATTCAACTCAAAGCTTCACACACCAAAGCCATGATGTCATGATCACTCTGCCTGTTTTACATTTATTGTCCACTTGATGGCACAGTAGAGCAAATGAAGCACCATGAAGCTTCGACCCATGAATAAACCAATTGGATGGGAAGCTTCAGTGCTTCATGAAGCTTCATCTCGCCATCACTATTAAACATTTCATACAATTCATTCATTCATTCTTCAGTGTACCTGTGAGTCTATAAAAAGCCTCTTTCATGGAGCAGCTGTCTCTGTGGCTGAGGAAGGAACAAAATTGTTGTGCAGTCAGCAGTGAACATATATAGGCTGTGTCTCAATTCAGGGTCTGCGTCCTTCGAAGGAAGCGTCCTCCGAAGTCCGGGTCCTTCGGAGGATGCTCCCCCCGAAGGACCAGTCCTCCCCGTTAATCAAATGGGACGGTCTAGCCTTCGGTCGCGTCACCGCCGTTACCCTCACGTCACTATTACTGCTGGCCAAGCCCGCGAAAGACAACAAAACAAAAAAAAAAAATTGATTAAAATATAAAAAAAATCATAATGATTGATCTATCTATCTATCTATCTATCTATCTATCTATCTATCTATCTATCTAAACGTTTTACTAGACTTTAGAATTTACAGTCTGTAAAAATAAAATAAATTTTATTTTAAATCAACATAAAATAATATAAATTTATTGGTCTTTTTATGTACATTATATGAAGCAACCTCCGAACAGCAAACATTTGAAAGTGAAATTTTTATAGCATCAAGCTAACCATTACTCAGCATTAATAGTCACACATAGGCCTATATATATTTTTAAAGTTATCTTTTTTGCAATCTGTACCTTTATTTATAGTGACAGCTGAAAAGTTGACAAGAAACAGGGCAGAGAGAGAGGGGATGACACGCAGCAAAGGGCCGAAGGCAGGAGTCGAACCAGCGGCCGCTGCAGAGGATTAACAGCCGCCATACATGGGTCGGACGCTCTACCCACTGAGCTAAACATCCAGCCCAATAGTCACATATTTTAACTGAACTTTGGGGTTTTGGTTTAACATATATGGCGTTGGATGTTCAATTGATGGATGTGAGTAAAAACCAAATATATGTTGAATCCCCACTGGATGCCGCCGTCACCAGAGGGCTCTGGCCGTCACCATTTCAGTTCACTTTTTCCGACTGAGCAGCGACAGCACGCAAAGCATTTTGGGATACGGGAGCCCGCGAAGGATAGTAGCGGTGCATCCTCCGAAGCAGCACCCAACGGCTGAAAAGGAGGACACATTTGAAGTGCGAATTTGAAGGATCCTTCGAATTTGGATGAATTGGGACAGGCCTTCGCGCAGTGTTGTGACGTAACTGGCCTTCAAATGCAGCCTTCGAAGGATGCAGACCCTGAATTGAGACACAGCCATAGTGACCAAGTCAAACCAAATAACACACAAGGGCAAAACAAGATGGACGCTAACTACAACTAATACAAGGCAAAAACTAACCAAAGCCTGATACCCCAGGTCAGACCCAACACATCTACAGCATATAGAATTAGCCTATTGGTCTGCAAATCCAAACATGGGAAGTACGAATGAATAAGGTCTGAGAGCACAGCTCGGCACCCTCTGCACCCATTATCTCAGGGTCAGTGACATCCAATCCCCAATAACAGTTACGTCTGCTCTGTTCAGAGAGACAAGACACCTCTCGGACCTTAGCTGCCATAACAACACTATAAAATTGTTCCCTTGCTTATCGGAAAGGAGGAGACAGCTTCATGTCCTGTCTAGAAGGAAGACAGTATGTCTGTTAAGAATTAGTGCGGGCCTCGCAATGACTCCAAGCCCTAGGTATGCTACCTAATATTGGAAAATTTCCCAATAACTCCCTAATAAGTAGCACAAAACAACTTTTTTTTAAAGAGTCTGTGCCACACAGAGATGCAGTGCAGAGCAGTATAACACAGTGGTATATGTCTTGTCTTTTCACTGCAACTCTGACATTTAGGGAATTATTACTTTAAGAAATACCAGTGGCTGTTAAACTGTATTTCACTATTTCATTTCATTTCATTTCATTATTTGATGATTACATTACCGTCATTCCGTCTCACCACGGCTGCGCAGTATATGTTTACATGGATTAAATGATGCAAAGAATATGTGTGAAGTGGGCTGACCCAAGGGAGGTTCCATCAGCTCTGAGTCTCTCTGTGAGAGTAGGCTGCAACACTCAGCACCAGGCCAACAGGTCAACAGGCCATCAAGATCTCACCAGATATGTTCCTTGTGCCCTGGGCCCTTTAGAGCCTCAGAGCCCTTGGGCAGTTGCCCAGTTGTCATAATGGTTAATCCATCACAGTAACTGCATCACATTTGAAGGATCATTGTGGAATAAACAAAGTCTAAAGTCTGTAAATCATTCCTGTAAGTCCGCAGGTGATTATGTAACAGGAAGTCCTCAAATCACTGCCTCAATCAAGGAAGCAAGACACTTACTTCAGTTATAAGGAAATTACATAAAGTTCTATCATTTGTTTCTCAAGAGTTTACAGCCATTTATGAATACAGAGTATACAGTCTATGAATTTCTCATTTCATCCAGTATCTACGCTGATGACTGGCTGCTGGGGAACTTTATTCCATGTGGAGATTTAGATGTAAAAACTACTTGGTTAGTGATGACTTGTTGAAAATGAATAGTGTAGTGGCTATCTTTATATATTTC
>JAJHUR010136908.1:10422-20611 GCA_027495735.1 Lutjanus campechanus
CCCGATGACTTGGCAGCACATGGTTTGGTCTGATGAGCTGGCTTTGAGATTTAAGAGGCTCCACCCCTCAGACACACCTTTTGCCCAACCAGGAAGTGAACCGCCCCCAACAAGCACAGTAAGTCAAAGACAAAGACAAAGAAACACATGGTTGATATAACAGAAAAGAGCTTGTTTAACCCCAATATGTCTTACACTGAAATTCATTTAATAAAACTGGCCATGGAGAATGAAGAAATAATCAGTACATGCTTTGTCCTGAGGTTACCTTCAATTCTGAAGTTTTGGTCCTCTGGGGATGGTCTTCAAACATTCACAGATGAGGTCATATTGAATCTATGCCCAAATAAGGTCAGACCCAACACATCTACAGCATATAGAATTAGCCTATTGGTCTGCAAATCCAAACATGGGAAGTACGAATGAATAAGGTCTGAGAGCACAGCTCGGCACCCTCTGCACCCATTATCTCAGGGTCAGTGACATCCAATCCCCAATAACAGTTACGTCTGCTCTGTTCAGAGAGACAAGACACCTCTCGGACCTTAGCTGCCATAACAACACTATAAAATTGTTCCCTTGCTTATCGGAAAGGAGGAGACAGCTTCATGTCCTGTCTAGAAGGAAGACAGTATGTCTGTTAAGAATTAGTGCGGGCCTCGCAATGACTCCAAGCCCTAGGTATGCTACCTAATATTGGAAAATTTCCCAATAACTCCCTAATAAGTAGCACAAAACAACTTTTTTTTAAAGAGTCTGTGCCACACAGAGATGCAGTGCAGAGCAGTATAACACAGTGGTATATGTCTTGTCTTTTCACTGCAACTCTGACATTTAGGGAATTATTACTTTAAGAAATACCAGTGGCTGTTAAACTGTATTTCACTATTTCATTTCATTTCATTTCATTATTTGATGATTACATTACCGTCATTCCGTCTCACCACGGCTGCGCAGTATATGTTTACATGGATTAAATGATGCAAAGAATATGTGTGAAGTGGGCTGACCCAAGGGAGGTTCCATCAGCTCTGAGTCTCTCTGTGAGAGTAGGCTGCAACACTCAGCACCAGGCCAACAGGTCAACAGGCCATCAAGATCTCACCAGATATGTTCCTTGTGCCCTGGGCCCTTTAGAGCCTCAGAGCCCTTGGGCAGTTGCCCAGTTGTCATAATGGTTAATCCATCACAGTAACTGCATCACATTTGAAGGATCATTGTGGAATAAACAAAGTCTAAAGTCTGTAAATCATTCCTGTAAGTCCGCAGGTGATTATGTAACAGGAAGTCCTCAAATCACTGCCTCAATCAAGGAAGCAAGACACTTACTTCAGTTATAAGGAAATTACATAAAGTTCTATCATTTGTTTCTCAAGAGTTTACAGCCATTTATGAATACAGAGTATACAGTCTATGAATTTCTCATTTCATCCAGTATCTACGCTGATGACTGGCTGCTGGGGAACTTTATTCCATGTGGAGATTTAGATGTAAAAACTACTTGGTTAGTGATGACTTGTTGAAAATGAATAGTGTAGTGGCTATCTTTATATATTTCTACATATTTCTTACATCTTAATATCTACTTACTTCTACATATAACTACATTTATGGACAACATGGACAACATGAGACTGTTTTATGCGTTGAGTCGGCTCGGTGGCAACGCCAACGGTAAAACAACCATGTTGTTCTGCCGTCACTTATTTATTCACTCAACAGAACCTTTCACAAGAAAATTTCACTTCCTGTTAATTTGTTACAGGTCAACAGAAACTGCACAGGATGACAAAACAAAGCTCAGAGGTCAAAACAAACAGGAATGAAGTTTTTTCATTTACATCCTTTTAACCTTGTTATATCTCTAATATCATTTTTTGAATTGTTATGTTTTTTCGTCTTGTTACATCTGCCATGCATGATATGCAGTGATGGACAGAAATTGTCTTCTCTATGTGTTATTGTCCCATCCATGTAGGTTGAAATCAGTCATGATGCTGGGAAGATGGCACACAATGATGTAAAATTAAGGAGTAAACATAAAAAGTTGTCAGAAAAATAATACAGTACAGATACCTGAAAATGCTACTTAAGCAATAAAGTATTTGAACTTTGAATTTTGATCTTCCCACCTCTGTTTATTAGATACATATAGTGGATCAAACATATGATATGATGCTGTTTCCTGGTTCAGATTCTGCTTTATGATTGTGAGTAAAAGGTTGTGGAGTGTTGGGAAAAGCAGGGCAGAGTGCTGACCTCTGACAAGATAACACATCATTAGTGTGGAAAAAAAGAAAAGTAAAAGATTTAGTCATAAGAAAAAAGAGTGCATGACTTCTAGTAATTGAGTGTTGAATGACCACTGTACTGTGACATCATTGACTATAATATTTGTCATCTTATTGGACTTCAGGCATGACAGCAAACAAGAACAGTTCCTGTTTCTTTAAGGAAATCATTTTTTTTACTTTTAAGTCTTCCCTATGGGTCACTTACAAACAAACCTTCAGTGACTCTCAGTCCAAATCAGCCCAGCAGTTCTCTTCAGCTCACCTCAGTTCCAACAACCTGACACAGAAAGAAAAAACAAATACCATCCTGTCACAGTCCTCTGGCTCTGGTGGCCCAAACATGTCTTGACATGTCCAATAAAGCTGCTAGACGGAGCATTCATATTTCAGGATGTTTTAAGGACGTAGCAGTGTTTGACTCTGTGACAGCAGAGCAGACACACCCCCAGCATTTCAGAACAGAGAAAATTACCTTTTTTTTCCACAATTTTGAGACCTAATTTTATATATTTGCTAGCAATTTTTTACTACATTGGACACTAATTATGACACACAACAAAGTGACACATGTGGTCTGCAGATGGTTATGTGGAGGCTTCTGTGCTCAGTAAAGTGGATGCTGGCCTTGCTCACTGCATTTTACAGTGCACTGTAGCAATTAAAAGTGTTTAGAGTGGCACCTTTTACTTTGCTGTAACCAAATTTCAGAGTTTTTTAAAAAAAAGAATATTTTGGACATTTTACCTGTATTAAATGAGGAGAGTGTAGATGCAGACAGAAACATGGGGGTGTAGATAGAGGAGTTATGACATGCTGGAATCAAACCAGGGTCTTAAAGAAGTACTTAGTGAAATGAGGAGGTCTCAGAGAAGGTCAGTGGGGAGACAAAAGGAACAGAACACATCAGAAATCCACAGCACCTGAAGCACATTAAGAACTTTTCCTAGGTGCTCACTATTAAATTTAACAAAACCAAACACGGGCTATCACAAACAAGGCATTATTTATTTGCATTATTAATCAGAGTATCCCACAAAATCATCAGGTGTGGAAGAGGTAAAACAGCTGTTCATACAGAAGTTTGCAGTTCTCGTTCAGCGACAGTAGGCCTGTGCATTTTCACTGGTCTCACGATTCGATTACGATTATGATTACGATTACGATTACGATTACGATTACAATTATCCTGTCAACAATTCGATTAAATTTGATTTCACAATGCATCACGGTGCATTGCATCCTTAATTTTCTATATTACTGCACATAAATTGTAAATAAATAAATAAATGTATAGGTCTAGCCTCCCTGTATTTATGTGACATGAGTGAAGTTCCATCCTCAAAAAAAAAAAAAATTATGTAGTCTAGCTGCAGCTTCTAGCAACTGTCTTCTGCTCAACCACCAATAAAGCTGCAACAATTAATCAATTATTAATCCATTATTAAATTAATCACAAACAATTTTAGCTTCTCATATGAGTCCTCTTATGAGAGTAAACTGAATATCTTTGTGTTTTGGACATAAGACCTTTGAGGACATCAACATAGGCTTTGGAAAACAATGCTCAACATTTTTCACCGTTTTACAGACCAAACCTGTGATCGATTAATTGAGAAAATAATCAACAGATTAATTGATGATGAAAATAATCATTAGTTGCAGCCTTAGCACGGACTAGGGATGTATGTGATTAAACGTTGCCACCCTCGCTAGTCAGCACCATAAATACTAGTCGGTTTAACTATTTATCAATATTTTATTCATGTACGATGCCAGTTATTGGTTGCCTCTAAGGTGTTATGCAGCTGCCCGCCACTAGTTGGGGCTGCTGCCACATCACAGCAGCCGCTCTCACCCAATGCGATGCATTTCCCTTGTTAATTTTTAAGTCAAGTCAGTTTTTATTTATATAACCACATATCACAAAGCACAAAGCTTTACAATCTGTTGAGTGTAAACCCTCAAAGCATGTAACATGTCTGTGAAGGTTCTCAGTCATCCAAGTCATGGTATTCATAGCAAGGTTTGTCGTAGGCAACTGGACTTGATAGAGTTCTTGAAGACATTTCGCCTCTCATCCAAGAAGCTTCTTCAGTTCTGACTGACTGGTTTGGGAGTTTAAAGTATGTATGAATTGCGCACTGTGCAGGACAATGGAATTAAAAAAGTTCCATTTACAATCATAAAAACCAAACACTGGATCTCCTCTGAATATAAAACTATGGACACCAAGCACCCCCAGATTAAACTTTGGTGTCAAGCTGTGGAGCACACAGGAGCAAAGCACCATATTTCTTTCTCCATGTGAGGACATATAGGCAGCTCACAGTTCATATAATCTTCTTTTAAATTTGCAAGGATCTAAAGCTAAAGCCCTGGTCAGACAGAGCAGGGATGGATTTAGAACGGTGGCACCCCTAAAAGATGCCTTGCCACCCCAATTTTGGACAGTTCTAGTTCAGAAAATATATATACGTATGAAAAGCTGGGCTGCATGCATCTCTAAAAAGCCTTTTTTTCAGCTTTGTAACAATGTAGTGGAGTAGGAAGTACAATATTTGCCTCTGGGATGTAGTGGAATGGAAATATTAAATTGAATAAAATGTCCATACTCAAGAAAAGTACAAGTACCTGAAATAAGTACAGTACTTGATCTAAATTTACATAGTTACATTCCACCACTGGTTACAACTCTGGACTACTGCAAGATGGAAAGCAATGGACTAACAATGACTATTGATTGAAAACATATTGCATTTAAATTCAATTAATTGACTAACCAGGCAGAGGAGCCAAAACTCAGTGTTAGTTTTAGTATTCTCTAAATTTTATATATTCTAAAATTTCTTATTTATGTTAGTGTTAGTGTTAATGTTCATTATTGTTTTTGTATAGGTCTACTTATTCTTAGATGAGCAGATGGAGTAGACTAGTTTAAAGGAGGGATGGTTGTGGTGGGGTGTCAGGTGTGACTGTATGCCAATGGCAAATGGTTTCAATGGTTCATGGGTCAGGTAGGAGAATCCGTGTATCATTCGTTCTTTCTATTTTCAATTGGCAATCAAAAATAAAAAAAATAAAAAAGTGACGGATTATTTTGTTTTTCATTTTTTAATCTAACACAAAAAAAATGAATAAATGCCTAGTTTTTAATATTTCAATTTTAGGCTCAGATCAAAAATACGAAATGGAAAAAGGGGCCACATGACTGAATTTGATTTTAATATTTAATGACTGCGGTAAAGTTAGAAATATATTCACAGATTCGAACTTCCAGGATCAATAACTCCCAAGCAAAAGTTTGTTAGACAGCAAACGATACCTCTTTCCAACCGTGATAACATAGACAACGAGCTACAACCTACTTTGTTTTGTTTTTTTTAATCAAAATGAGTCGTCTTCCGTGCAGTATAAATTATATTGGTCTCTACGAGCAGCCGGCAGCGAGACCAGAGCGCGGGGACCGTCTACAAATGTCTATACCGAAAAGAAACAATAAAAGATTATTCAATAACTTCACTTCTGTGAAGTGTAGTGCCACCAAACTCACCTCACACATGAATTGCATCTGGATGATTATATGACAGCATTTGCTTTGGAGAAACATGCTTTTACATATTTTGGGGGGGAATTTGTAATGGGAATAATATTCAATAACTTCACTTTAATAGTGTGTTGTGCCCCCAAAATCCACTCACACATCAGTGACCTCCTGCTGATTAAACTACAACACTTAGTTTAGGAAAAGGTGTTTTTACATAATTTTTGGGAATTTTTATGGGGAATAATATTCAATAACTTCATGTTAATAGTGTGTAGTGCCCCCAAAATCCACACACACATCAATGTCATGTGGCCCTTTTTTCCATTTCGTATTTTTGATCTGAGCCTAAAATTGAAATATTAAAAACCAGGCATTTATTCATTTTTTGTGTTAGATTAAAAAACGAAAAACAAAATAATCCGTCATTTTTTTATTTTTGGTTGCCAGTTGAAAATAGAAAGAATGAATGATACACGGAATTAGGAGGCCCCCTTAGCAGAAACCAGTGAGGTCTCATCAAACACGTAGCTAAAAGCAAGTATATCTCCAGCCTTACACCTGCTCTATATTTCATCAAAAAAAAAATCTGTCTCTTTTTGCTTTTCAAATCAAATCAAATCAAATCAAATTTTATTTATATAGCGCCAATTCACAACAAAGTTGTCTCAAGACACTTTACATATAGAGTAGGTCTAGACCACACTCTATAATCATATTTACATCCGACAATTGAAACAATCCCCACATGAGCAAGCACTTTGGCGACAGTGGCGAGGAAAAACTTCCTTTTAACAGGCAGAAACCTCGGACAGATCCAAGACACATGGTGGGCGGCGACCTGACGGCACCGGTCGGATTTGAGAGGGAAAAGGAGAAGGGAGGGGTGGAGAGAGAGAACAGAACAGAAGCTTTTCTATGATTGTTTCATTGTACTCAGTAACATTATAAGTTCACATGGTTAGACTCCCGGTAAATCTCCGAAGTATGACTTTTCTTACTCAGCAAATACTTAAAAAAGAACTTTAGCCACACATGGTCACACATTGTATGTCTTTATTGCTGAAAACCAGCCATAAATTATATTACACAAGACTTAACACTTCATTAAATTCACTGTAACCTATAGACAGACTGCAAAACAAATATATTTTCTATATTGTACAACTCAATTCATATGTCTGCTAATATGTCTGTAAAAGTCAGCTAGTTTACTAGCTGTGTTTTTGCATTATGTTGCAGATTTTAGACCAACTGACCTATTCCAAAGAATACACGTTGGAACATATGGAAGCTGATCCATCACAGGACTCTAGATGTTAATGTTCCTAACAACCAAATGCATTCCTCGAGCAGATGAAGCGATAAGCAGAGCTACACCGGGTGTTACTCCAGCCACCTGAAATTTGAAAGAAACAAAAACTTAAATTAGGAGAGTCAGCAGATTTCTTTGTATTTGAAATAAATGTTCAAATAATACTCAGCAACTTACACTAAACTATGCAGATGGATAAATACCACAACAGGTAAGAGGACAAATGTGTAAATTTGATTTTTGGGTGAACTGTCCCTTCCTGTGTCAGTTTCCAATGTTTTATTGTGAAATATTTGTGTTGTGTAAAACTCAATGACTTGCAAGGTTTCTATACGGCACTTAAAACATAGCTACTGCTATCTTATGGCAACTATATAACTCCATTATATTGCTGAATTTATTAGATTAAAGCATGGAAATATACATTATGTGTAGTTGTCAGTTTATCCACCCTCCACAGCTGTTTCTTTTATGAGAGCACTTGTTGCATTTTTCTTTCAGTCATGCCGTTGTTATTTGCATTGTTGTTTTCCTGGGTTAGCTTCCTCAGTATAGCTAGCCAGCTGACTTTGTTTCAATCTTCAGAGGTTGAACACAGCTAAGTTACGGACATGTAGTTCTGGGACAGAGACCCATTTAAGTGCATGCAGGAAGGGAATAATTGAGTGATGGGAGACTGCACCTCTCATCTCTTCACCTAGACTGAGTTGAGCACTAATGAATTTGAACACATCCATAGAGGTTAAATACCTGGGTTTCCCACCATTTGGTTAGACTAGCTCTGACTAGTCTGACAGGCATGAACTGATGAAGCTTCTTGGATAAGAGGCGAAACGTCTTCAGAAAAGGCTTTTTGAACAAGTCCAGTTGCTTTCGATTTAATCTTGCTTTGGCTTACAATGACCTGGACGAATGAGAACATTCACGGACACGCCTAGACTTGCATATTGGCTGATACCTGGTACCACATTTTAGGGAGCATCAGATACATTATCTGATACAGTGGTACAATGTTGTTGCCTTGTTTACAGTTAAATCACTTAGTATAGTTAAAGACCAAGTTGAAGATTAAAACAAATCTTAGTCCCAATAATACTGCAAGCTACTTACTTGTGGTTCTTAAATAGAGGCAGGGGTTGCTGCTGGTGGGGTACTGATAATTCCAGTTGGTGTAATAGAAACCTTGACGGTCAATCCACATCCAACGGCCCTGAGAGACAAAGAGTGTAAGGATGTGTTATCCCAGTCTCTGGACCTCTTTTGACCAGGTTCTTGACTTGACCTGGACTCACTGAGGTGGCATTACTTGATAAATTCAGACCTGCAGGTTGAAGCCTCCCAGCCATGCGATGCTCTGACCAGCTGTCCGTGTCATCTGCCGAAGGAAGCTGTACTCTTGAGGGTTGGTGGCCGAGGCCAGGTGGGCACCCAGGCTGTTGCAGTGCTCCTGTTGGACAGAGGGATCTTTGTGTCATTTCACTTCAAATTGAACTGTCTTTAGCTTCCATATGAACGTAAATCTTGTCTAACTGACTGATCTACTGGCAGATTCCATCACTATCCAGAGGTTTTAGGCCTGCGTGTTGTACAACATGTTGCATGTTCATTATGTGCATCAATACTAAGTTCTAAAGTAGCCTAACTGAATGAATAACAAAGGGGAAAGGCTGCGACTTCAGCTGTATTGTTCACAGTGTGTCTGAGCTGAATGGATCTGACTGCTCACAATAACAACACAGAAGTGTTACAGTAGCAGTACCTCAGCATTATACCAGTTCATGACAGAAGTGCTGAACGTGAAGCAGTGAGAGCCATAGCTCAACCAGCCATCTGGACAGAAGTTATAACGAGCTGCAGAGACAAAAGAGAGACAAGATTGACTTGTCTTCAACATACAACATATGTCTGTAATGTATATGATATACTGGAGAGGAGTTAGCAGTGGAGTCAAAACTAGTTGTAAATAATCTGACACATGCAAGAACTCTGCTATGGTTTTAAGATCGTAATGCTTATATTTGAAGCTCATTTATTCCCCCTTTACATACAAAAATAGATGCATCTGTTTCAAATACGTTTCAAACTATATAACTGCCACTACTTCCATGCGTTCTGTACATTGGTATGGACATAGCAATAGATCCACTAAAGGGTGCCACTCAGAGTCAAAATTAACTCAAAGAAGAAGAAGAAGAGTTAAAAGAATCAGACATCAACCAACATGGTGGAAAGACACAAAAGCAACAGCAGCATTATAGGCAGTGGTGGTCTGTGAGGCCATCATTACAACATGTGGACAGAGGATTCAATAATTGACGGCGAACGTCATTTCCAAAACTTTTAGATTTTTAAAACTTCTTCACAATGTTCAGTGCTTGTGTCTCACTTGAACTATTAGCAACAATGCTACACTGCCCCCCCACCACCGGTGGAACTGCTGCCTGTACCCATAAATGAGCATCTAGATATTTGGATGTTCATGACATTTGCAATGTTTGGAGAAAGGTGATTTTCTTTTTTTTCCTCACTGATGAAGGAACGTATAGGAAAGATTAAAACAGTGATGTGGTTCTTACATTCAGGTGCTGCTGCCTCCTCAGTCACAGGTGCTGCACAACCACAGAGAAACACAGTCAACACAATGAATATTTTGTCAGTGTGTATATGTGCATACATACAGACTGTCGTGATGGATTTCTGAGTGAAACAGGATAGGCAGGCGGGACATAATGTTGGAAAAAATTTGATTTGAAAATTGAAAAGTGGCCATGTTATAACTAGAGGTGGGACTCGATTAAAAAATTAATCTAATTAATTAGAGGCTTTGTGATTAATTAATCTCAATTAATCGCATTTTAATCGCATAACCATATTTACCACAAGAAGCAACATTTTTCAATATAAATGGATTTTGGTATATGACTTAATCAAATGATAGACACATACATATATTTAAACAACAAAATATTGTTGTGAAAGTGAAGTGAAACGTCCAGCGTCAGCCACTTGACTAAAAACAGTTAACAGACACACACCTCA
>JAJHUR010136909.1:6079-23180 GCA_027495735.1 Lutjanus campechanus
TCTCTGACTGTTATCAATTTGTGATGTTTGTGATGTATCCCACGATGCATTTGCTAATGAAGTGCCCCCCCCCCCCAATTTTCCCCTCAAATTGCCTCATTTTCTTTTTACCACAGTCACCGATTTCATAAGTTTCCCCACGATGTCTGTGGAAAATGTTCTGGGATGTGTACTTGTGGGTTTGAGGGAGTGTTACTGATTATCAGTAGCAACTGGATGAAAAGCCTAATAATTTCAAATGCAGACGTCATGGCTGGGTTCTATTTTGGTCTATTGGTGGAAAAATTGTGTCGTGTCTTTCTTGCATAATTTATATAGGATGTTAGCATGCTAACATTAGCTAACTAGCCCTAAACATAAACTGCACCTGAGGCTTATGGGAATGGCATTAGTTTTACATAAAGATAAAGTTTTTTTTCTTAATGTTGGAGCTACTTGAAAAATAAAGGGATTACTTAAGTTATTATAATTCATCCTGAGAGGGACCTAAATATTTGCACCAAATATCACTGCAATCTATCTAATAGTTGAGGAAACATTTAACCCAAAACCATGCCTGTAGCCAGGTTTTTTAGAAACACTGAGGTCTTGAGTCCTAATCCTGCTAATGGGTTCAGGGGAAACCAACAACAATAATCACTTAGGAAAAAATGTCAGAGCCAACACGTAGATGAAAACTTGATTAGAATCCAACACAAAGTCACAAGTATGACAGTCCAATTTCATATTAAAATCACTGTCAACAAATTGAGCAGGGCTGCACAACTGCAGTATATTTAAGGCCTTTCCCCTAAATTATCTGTGAGAAAGGGAGAGAAAGCAGGCAGATATCTCTACGGCTGATATCTTCAAAATTCAGCAACTCACACCAAAACACTGTAGATGAATAAATAGCGCTATACGCCAGAGGAAAAAAATATGTATTTTTGATTTTGGGGTGAACTATACCTCTAAGATATATGGCACTTATTCTGCCAAGGCCAAAAGCTCCATCTTAAAATGGTAATGAAAGTAAGAAATTTAGTGTATCTGCCCTGTTATTTGGATCCATTCAATAATTAAATGGGTGCTTCCTCGGCGCACGCTACACCCTTCCAACCGAGTTTCATGAAAATCGAGCAGGTAGTTTTTCCTGCAGACAGACAAACAAACAAACAAACCGAAGCAAATCATCAACCTCCTCCTTGGCAGAGTTAATAATTAGAATCTCATGGCAGGGGGTATTTAAAATCCTAATTGGACAAGGACAAAGCTTGTGAAAGAGAAAAATATTCTTGAGTTTAGTGTGTCCCTTTTACGCTGAAAATGCTTTCTCCTCTTCAAAAACTGTAACAATGTGGAATGAATATTGATTCATAGCTACACAAAGTAATCAATGATGAATGTGTTCCATGTCTGTCTTCTGCATTTCTGTCTGCCGGCGAGGAGAGGTCAGCTCTACTCGTGTAGCTCCTTCCAGCTCAGTTCCCAGCTGAATTTGTCATCGGCGCTGCAGGCAGGGGAGGTGAAGCGAAGCACGAAAGTAGTTACACTTTACATGTTCTTCAAGTAGGAGCTCCTCTATCAGTCACTGTTGTGTGTAGCTGTGCGTGGCGTCGTGTTGGTGGCCTTCGCAGGAAGTCGCGGCGCTATTTCACCGATGCTTAAGGCAAACAGAAGATCAATGATGAGTCCAAGCAGTCAATTGACACTGACCAGCAGAGTTTCTTCACTAAACATGGGCGAGCACTCACTCATGCTAGTGTATATTACCTACATCACAGTACATTATATTCTCCCTACTGCACTCTACCCTTCTCCTCTCAAACCTGCACTCAATAAATCATACTTTGGTGCGCAGTGCAACAGGAGATCAGAGGAAGATTTATTCATGCAAGCTGTAGATTTCATGGCTACCTGATACCGTCTCCTGTACGGGGGGTTTTAAGGGCCAAAATAAATATATAAAAACAGAAATAATCATAGAATCAGAGACTTAAATAAGTGAATAAATACATAATGATTTAACGCTTATTAAATATGTAAATGCTTAAATAAATGTAAAATTAAATAACCAAATATATAATTTAATACTTTCTCATCACTATAAATAAATAAATCACATATATATGGTTTTATTTATCCACAGAGTAAATTACTGCAGCAAAATAAATAAATAAACAGATAAGATAAGAGTGTCAAAGTCATCCGTAGGAGGTTGACTCTGCCCTGCAATTGTTGGTTGAGCTTAATTCTACTTTGAGATGGCAGCAAATAAAATTCAACATTTATATATTTGCTGTCTGATTTAAAAAAACAAAAAATAAAACAATAAGCATCACATTAAATTCAATTACATCATTACATAATCTTTATTATTATTGTTTTATTATATAACTACATATTTATTCAGCATTAAATTACATAATTATGTTTTTATTCATTTCTAAGCCTTTGATTAAATATTTTTTATGTATTTACATATTTATTTTTGGCCCTTAAAGGTATAATATGCAACATTTACCTCAAAAAACCCCAAACAAACAACAAGGAAACACTGTATCGACTCATATAACCATAATCTCTTTCAATCATCATTTTTGACCCACGAGAATTGTGTGGTGACTGTATCTGCAGTGATCCTGCCCTCTGCCTGTACTTCCTTATTTTGTCATTATTTTTTGCTGAGCTTGGGATGCTTTACCAACCCGAACCACCGGTGTTTAACATCCTGGGAATGAGACCTTACTGATTCTACCTTAAAAAAATCTCCATACTCCTTCTGCAGAAACACAGCTGAGCAGAACGAGTCACCTTCTAGGCAAGGAAGCATCCTCAAACACTCACAGAAAATTACACATATTAGTTTGAAGTGGCATCAATCTAAACAGATTTTGAGACCTTGAGGTAATTAATACCTTTTCTTTGCACTGAACAGTCTTTTGACAGTCTCTTGACTGACTCTGCCCTATTTCATCACAGGTGATTTCAGGAATCTGCAGAAAGCAATTTAAACCTCCAGGTATAGACAGTACTTTCATTATGCTTTATTACACTAAAGGAAACTCTCGCTGGTTGAAAGTCGAAGTTGCCCTTTTCAAGAATTTATGTAAGAATACATCTAAATCACAAAGTTTAGCAGAACTACGAGTGTGTCATTCCCACTAATTGATATACTGTACAGTGGATTCACACTGTATGCTCTAAAAATGTATTGTGCCTGATTGGGGAAATCCTATCAAAGAGAATGTGGCATTTATATGAACCCAGCATATTGAAAGCACTTTACATTTTCTGAAATTCAAAACGCTTTCTCGTGCTGCCACATGGGACCAGCAAAGTGAGACGGTGCGTAGCAGAGTTTTTATATTTGTTTTTAAGAAAAATACACAGAGCTTCATTTGGTTAGAAAATCACAGTACATTTAGACCAGTTCTGTAAAATACCAAGTAATTTATTTTATACAGTAAATTTCATCAGCAGTTCATCTTGAGGGCTGGAGGTTGTCGTGTAACCCATGTATGAAGCATGCGACAGACAGCTACTGGTTTTACATTCACCAACGATTTGATTCTTCTCAACGGGATGAACAAAGGGAACTGAGTCGGTTGTTGTTTCATTGTTCCTAAATTTCAGGAACCAAATGCACCAGGTGGTTTTGTGACGCAGGATCATCTGAAAAGTTGCCCTTAGCAGCTGTTTGGAAAAGAGCAGGCACTTTCAAAAAATACTTTGTAGCTGAATGGATGAACCATCTGTCAATCACCGTCCGTCACGGGCTAACTTCAACCAAATAACTAGTATATCAACTTGCATCACCTAATGGTGGCCATAGGAAATGATTTAAAGTGATTTGGTCTGACCAGAGGCAGGGATGACATGTATCCCCACTGGGGATGAAAAATTAATGACCACAGGGGGGATATCAAAAGGAAAAAGGGGGAACCCCCCCCAACCCATCTGCCCCATCCATTCTCACTCAGGCTGCATGTCTAAATCTTACCCTGTGATTATCCTCATGATTATTTTGCAAAACCTAGTCACACCGTACCCTGAAAAAAGAACAATGAAGGAATGGAGAAATATTCAACTCGACGAGCTTGACGAGCCGTAACTCCCATCACTATGACAACGTCAGACAGAGCCTATGTATGACGTCAGTGAAGAAAACTCCCAACAAAACACAGTCTACTGTTCAGAAGCAGAGCTTTAGCAAATTGGAGCGAGATCCATTTTTTGTGGACTTAAGTGACAGATCAATTTAGTCTGGTTACGCTTTGACTTCTACAAGCTCCAGCCTTCATCTTGTAGAAATGATGGGCATTTTTCATTATACTTTCCATCAGTGTAATTAACACTGACGAGCATCGAGATGTATCCTACTGCCTCTTTATGCTTGTTTGCACAAAACACAAAGTGCTTCTCTTCCAAGAGGATGAACTGATGAAATACAAATGTAATACCTCTTGAAACGCAATGGGAAGAAAAAAAAAAAAGAAAACATGACCCCCGCTTTCAACTTTTACCGTCCTGTAAACTTTCAGGCAATTACACAGCTTCCCACGTTGCAAAGTAAGTGGGTGCAACAGCAGCATAATAAACCTATGCAACCCCACCCGCAAGGCAAGGGTTCCCTCGACAGCCACAGAGCCTTGCAGAACAGTCTGCCTCGTCCCTGATAGTCACTCCAATCACACTATTACTTTCTTGGGGGACATATTCAACTTTATTAGACGGATAAAAAAGTATGGAGAGACAGAAGGAGGGGGAATGGCACGTGACGAATCGAATGTCCTAGGTCATAAGACACTGCTCTGTGGCATCTTGGGATAGAGGCCGTGATGTGGACTTTACATAAAATTATATGGTCATGTATATATGTTCAGCTGCAGGCTACTGAGAGCCACATCCAGAATGTATGTCCAGAGACAGAGACCTTTATTCTGATGTTGAATATATACATATATTTTATGAGGCCGGTGCCTATATGCCTGGCCATTTTAATACAGCACATGGAGGATTTGTTCATTTGGTGAAACTGTGAAGAGAATTTCATAGATTATATAAGACATATTTGAAGGGTTTAACCATGGTATATAATTCATATAGGCCTATGCTGTGGGTGGAACTTGCTGTGCTACATATTTGCTCAACAAACCTCCAGCTCAGGTTTTCTTTTATTTGAGTGACCCCATTTCTCCATATTTCCATTTAACCCTCATCTCACCAACATATTTCAAGCTGCTACCAGGAGATTTAAAATTTGGTTGATTCTGGACAGAAGCAGTAGTGTGAATAAAATTATTATTATAGAAATCACCTCTTACTTCTTTTTATTTATGTATTTCACTTATTAAATCCTATCTGTAACCAATAATTTATTCATATTTATGGTGTATATCTTTAACTGTGCAATGATGACCTCACAGTACAACAAATTTCTGCAATAAATCCACTGTAAAATATATCTGTGCAATTATAATAATTCAACTGCATTTTAAAACACTTATTTATAGACCCATTTTCAGCTTATTGTTAAGGAACACTATTGTTATATTGTAATCTACATTTGTACATATTTCACTGTTTGTATTGTTTGTTGTAGTGTCATGTATGCATTTTTATATACTTATTTATATTTATTTATTTATATTTGTCTATTTTTATAATTATTCTTTATGCTTATACACTGTAAAAATGAGAAGTTTGAGAAAACTCAAAATTTTAAGGCTGACTGCGATAGATTTTTTAATTTTTAGCCCAACTCAAAATCTTTGACAGACAGCCATCATAGCAAAATGTTAACTTATTTCTTCTCAGAACATTAGGCCTATTCATTATGTAATTAATGTCACCTGAAGAAAACAGATAAGACGTGAAAATTTATTTTAGTTAATTTGCATATAGAATAAAACAAAAATAAATATACTTTTTAACAGAGCACATGAGGAAAATCTGTGTCTGTCTCTGTCAACGTGACTGACAGAGTGTCCCTTCCCCCCCAGATGGTGTGTGATTGAGAGGGAAGCAAACATGAACTCAATCAATAAATAGTTCCATCATTTAAAACTGTATTGGTGGAACTGGGTGCCTTTGACTGAGCTCAGTATATTGTTGTTGTTGTTTTTTAAAAGCGCAAATTAAAACAAAATGATATGAAGTCCTTGGGAACAAATTGATTAACAAAGTCATAAAAAATTGGGAGGATAGAATAAAACACCTGTTAGATAATGAGATATGGCAAAAAGAACCTCTGGGGTCTGCAGGTATTAAGGTTTAATCACGCAGTGAAGTTTACTATTAAATAGGAATCACATTATTGAGATACATACTGCAATGTTTATACATCTTATAAATACTGAATTATAATTTTCCAGCAACGTTAAAGGTTCTGTAGATAACACAAATCTATTTGTTTCGGAACATTGGTTGCATTATTACTATATACATATTATATTCTCAATAGAGCCACGAGTTCGGCCAGGTGACGACGGACCTGCCATGGATCGGCCGGGGCTCTACCAGGGAGGAACGGGAAATTTGAGGTGGCTGCAGCTGTAATAAGTTCTGATCACAGGGCTCCAGACTAACTTTTCCACTGTTGGCACTAGTGCTACCAACTTTTTCAGTGGGCTGCTCCAGCACATGATTTGGTCATGTCCTATTTTTGTTTTTGTATCAATAATAATCATTGTTATTTCTACTTTGTGAAATGACACTAGGCCTAGGACACACTGCACACATGATGGTTTTTCATGAAGAAGAAATTAATGAAATCTTTACAGCTATATCAATGCTATTGATAAATGTCATGAATTCATGTTAAAGCTAATCGTTAACCCAAGTTACAGCAAGTGTTCAGAAATGACAGGCTGATATTATTTACTGCAAATGGCTACCTAACGTTAGCTTACGTCTGACAACAATTTGGGGCAGACATCATGATTACAGATAATAGATATCCAGGCCATGGACTGGTCACTGTTAACAGTCTAATCAACAACTTGAGATGCAAGAATTAATTTTGAGATAATCTCAACAAACAGATATCTGCATGTGAAAGCAGATAAATTAAAAAAAGAAGCTAAATGCATCCTGGTCAACGCATTCTGTCTCTTTTGTTCTCTACATGGACATAAAACCAAAGCCATCTGAAACGTGATGAGTCAATGCTGCTCAGACTACAGACAGACCTCTGGCACTGTCGCGGGTGGAAGCCTGCCAGAGTCGCTTCAAGAATTTCCTTTGGGAACAGTGAACTGTTTACACCTAGAAAGCTTTTGTTAGCTGTCCAGATGTCGGCTGTGGTGGTAATAAAAGTCTACCTCTTTGCAGTTACAACCGCAGACGCTGCGGCTCAGGAGAGCTTTCAGTTAGTTGAGTTTATTTTCTCTCTAATAGTAGATCACAAAGAAAACACTCAGACATCAATACAACACATGGAAATCACCTGGAAAACTTGTGTTGCTTTATGCATGCAGACATACGGACTCAGATGAACTCGGATCTGTCTAAAGTCTAAAACTGTTGATCCGGAACGGCTGCATCCAGAACTGCAGGGGCTCTCTAGATCTGCAGGCCGATGTTTCTCCCAGTTTGGGTCCGTCGCACGGATGTAACGATGCAGAATGTTAAATTGCAATCGCTGGACTGTATGTGACCATTTTGGTTGCAGCGTGGAGCACTGGATCAGAGGACTGACAGTGAAGTCTGTCCAAGTCTGGATTTTCACTTCAAGAAGCTGCCATTGTTCAATAATCCTCTGGATTAAACCCCCCATCTCCCACCACATTTGGTGAATTCTTCGAAAGTCATCACTCTGTCTTGTAATCACAGGACATACACGTACCCTTTACAGAATTATTAAGATCTGGTATCTTTATAGTTTCACCTTTAAACCTCAAATATTTTCTCTTTTGTGCCTTCAATTAAACAGAACAGTCCTATTTAAAGTAGAAATACTTAATTCATGCAATAATCCCCAACCTGTCCCCGACTGTCTGGAATATTGCACTCAGTGGACAAAAGCTGCTCCTTTTCTTTATTCATATTCATGAGCGGGTGGACAATTTGAACCAGTCTCGTAAGACTCAAAGACTGATTCAAATCCTCTGACAGACTGAAATTTTCAGTCAGAGGACCATTGTTGAGCTATATTCTGTTCATTTTCAGAAAATCAGCATAATATAATTTCACTGTTCGTTGTAAAATAGGCTCTGTGGACTGGGGATCTGCTACTGTAACTTCTTTGTAATCTGAGTTTTGTAAGCCATCAATCATTCATGTTGAAATGATAGAGATTCCGCAGAGATCTAATTTCTGTTTCAACATGAGACTTTATGAGTTGCCTTGTGCATTTCATTCATTTATTCTCACCTTCAGAGACTGAGCTGCAGGTGTGGGAGGCAGCTGAAGTTTCAGTCTGATCTCAGTGATCAGCGATCATCTGCCTTAAACATAATGAAGTGATGCGCTGCTGGAAACTTTGATTTCTTACGTAAATGAGGAATGACATAGACCTGTAAATACACATACATTGTCCTTACTTTTATTAGCCATGTTAGCAGTAATTCAGCTAATTTTAGCTTTTTTTTAACATATAAAAGCCTAGCACATAGCAACTACTGGAAACAGGAAAGAAGAAAGTTTACTGTGGTTCTGGTGGGTACAAAGCTTGCTCAACTGTTATTAGAGCACAAAATGAAAAGGAGCAGGACTTAGCAAGGGTCAATTAGTCCAATTTCAATTAGTTAACTACTTTGCAAATAATTGACTAAATATTCTGAGTGGACACAAACACACACACACACACACAAAAACTCTATTTTGGTGCTTTTGTGCCACAGTATTTCTCTTAACCAAGCAGCTACAGACAGTTTTGCTCACTATCATGTGGAATTTGCTTTTGAGCGATCAAGACAGGGGCCAACGGGAGACTGGAAAGAATGTGGAGACTGTCTGTCCAACAGCAGCACCATCAACTGAGAAATGCAAGGCGATGGACTTTCCTGCCATGTTCCTGTTTTGCCATGCTAAAACACAAAACTAAGATGGTGACCGTAGTAGACAACTGTTTGGCATCTGCATGTTAGCATGATGACATTTTGCCTATAGTACAAAGCAGCCATACAGAGCAGCTAGCATGGGTACAGACTCTTGATCTCAGTGACCTTTCATATTAATAGTGGTTAATAGCTACCTGACAAGATAAACGTCATGTAGTGACGGGAGCCTGAGGGCCACCCGATGGCTTTATTTTTCTATTTCTAGACCACTGTAATCCACTCACATTAGTTTTGAGTGATCTAACATCTCCAGAGCAGCTCAAGCATGTTGTTCTACAGCAATCCATAATAAAGTTGTTTGATGGATGGGATCATTTCTGAACACCTTATTTATTTATTAACAATTGCTATGAGTCAGTGTGGCAAGTTACTTCTGGTGGTAAATTGATGTATAATTATTCATACCCTTCAACAGATTACAAATGATCCATTGCTCATTTAAAATGATGGATTGGTGACTTATATCTTTCCTCCCTATTTCGCCATCATCAGCCACATCCATCAGGCAACTATTCTTTTTCCTGACAGGCTGAAACTGTGATCTTTCATGGTGATCAAAACTCTCACCAACCGTTACTTCTCTCTGTCCCCATAAATGACCATTGAAGCATCGGTAAATCACTGCCCAAGAGTCATAACTTGTGCTGCTTCCTTCATAAGGACACCTGAACCTGTCTCGGCTGACGCATTTATATGCGTTTTACGTCAGAGACTTCTCTCACTTGAGAGAAGTGGACATCAACAGCAGCATACGCTTAGAGAGAGAACATGAGGTTTTTTTGTTTTACGTAAGACACAGACAGAAGGTGAAAAAATTATTATGTTCATTGTTTAGGTCATCATTACAAATGATAATTATAACATTGCACTCTCCAAGTTTATTTCAGGGAAAATGGTAGAAAAAAAACACTTCCATCAAACAATCAGGTTTTCTTCTAAGAGAAAACAATCACAGTTTATCGACCACCTTCTGAGTTCAACTTTGATCTACCGTTGTTTCCTTAGATTTCCTGTGTAATGGAGGATTATTACAGACATTTCAGGTGCACTCACTTTAGATAATCTGGCTAAATTGTTGACTTGTTTACAACCTGTCTGATTGCCTGAGTCCTTGTTTTGGTTTTTCTTGCCCCATCTGACTTTGTTGCAGTGTCAACATGTTCCCCAATTCAGCAATCTATTTTGGTGAGTTCAAAGTTCTCTCAACCAAAGGAAATGATGACCAAAAGAATGAAAATAAAACTCAAATTGAAATAAACTTGCAATATCCTTTAATCAAGGTATCAAAAAATCTGTAACCAGCTTCTTTGTAGGTCAGCCCTGAAATTAGCGTCACTCTGGTTCCCTCCACAAAACCCCAATGAGATTTTTCCATTGGTTAAAGTGTAAATGCAATCGCCAGAAGTAAAAAGCAAATATTAGACAATAAACAAACTACACCATGTTTGCATGACCTCACGTTACCAGCACTAAGTTCTTGCATAGCTTGACCTCCACCTCCACATTCTGCTATAGCAGAAAAAACACCCTGCCTTGTTTGCATTTCATTTAAACCAATCACAAATGTCTTGGGCAGAGCTAAGCCCAGCATGCAGCAATGGCGCTGCTACAAAATAGTGTCGAGAGGGAACTTGTTTTAGTGGAACAGTGGAACATTGAAAGGTGAGCTCTGGCATTAAAATGGCTGAATCACCCCAGAAGAAAAGGTAACAGCTGTTACCTCGTTTGTATCATTAGCATCCCGCTAATTTTCAGCTCGTCGGATGCAGCTAGGAGGTTGTAGTTGTCTCCTCAGGAACTTACAGATAGATAGTGGATGTCACAATGCCGACTGAAACCAAGCAACCAATGGCAGGCTTATACCCACAGTATGCATTCGGTGAGTCAGACCACCAGCACTAAAGCAAACACTGTATAATTGTCTAACTCCCACTCCTACTGTAAGAGTCAGTCGTCTGCGATGTAAAGCAAGCTCACGATTTATGTGCTCACACAGTCTGATCATCAAGCCATGACCTGAGTGCTCACACTGTACATGTAAAATGGAAAATAATACAACCTGTCAGCCTCTGCACGATGTTTGGCTACTGACATTTGTCAGTAAAGATTTTTTTTGAAAGCTAAGAGGCAGGCGGAAATTTGTTTGCTGGCAGTAATTCTAAGGTTGATTCATAGCTGTAACGAGGCGGAAACGTGCTGCCTTGATCATCTGTGCCATCCTGCGTGCCAAAACTTCTAAAAAAGAAGATGCGTCGGTGTATATGGACCATATGGACTTGCAGGTGGCTGGGAAGATGTGGACAGTATAACTTGTACATTTTGCAGAAAGAATTGGAGGGAAGCTTTTTACGTTGTCCGTATTTTCTGTTCACGTTCTCGTCATGTCGTTGTGGCAATTGTTGATGCTCTGTTTGCAGTGAAAATGAGAAGGAGAAGAGAAGGACGTTCCTGCCAAAATACTTCATTAATCACCTGTCTATGTTTAAACTTAAATTATTACTGCAGATAGATAAATCAAGAGTAGTGGGTAAATCTGGTGCCTTTCTGAGAAATGTCCTGCCTGTACTTAAATGATCTAGTTTGTGATATGGATCTGTTCTGACTGTTTACCATTGTACTGTTGCTTTGTCATATGTTTGTACTCCATACAACGATGTGTGGTTTAGAGTAAAGAAAATCGGAATCATAAAAAAGGTACTGATGCTGGGCAATGGACTCGTAGCTTTGGCCAATGGCCATTCAGGAGAAGTTGAATGGTTCTCCCTGTACACTGCACGGCAAACAACATCCGACGGTCTGATTCTAAACTGAGTTGCAAAACAATCTGGTCAGAAATGGGCTCATATCGTGCAGTGACTAGTATTCGACATGATGACATTTAATGTCCCCGACAACCTCTCTACTCGCATTCAGCGACTTGTTTGAAACCGCCTTGCAAGCACGAAAATCTGTCAAGCTTGTGCGAACCACTGACCCTATTTCAAGCATCTACACAAAAACCCATTCAAAAAAAACATTGACTTCAAGATGTGGGAACCGGAGGTGCAAATATGCTCACTCATTTCTGGGTTTCAGAATTCATTCCAGCAGCAGTCTATAGCTGCTGTAAACTCAGAAAGAGTAATGAGCTCTGAGCTTTAAATCTTTCTTTCTCATCTCTTTAACTCAATCTTCAGTTTGTGTATGGAGGGCACATTCAATTCTCACTCAGACGCATCATTTGTCATCACAAGACACTTAATTTTTCACTGCTGATTCATGTGAATTCTCTGCATTGAGGCGTAAAGGCGGACAGTTTACCTTCAGCACAGTGGATCCCAGCTCCAGACCCACCAAGACTGTCCTGTCAACCAGCTCAGCTATCCTGGGGTCGGCCACCTTCAGGGAGTCCTGGACCAGGTCTGTGACGTCCACCTGCCAGTCGGGCCCCAGCATGGTGATGACCTGGTCGGTGCCCTCTGTGGAGGTGGTGTGGAACTGGGTCAGCACCTTGACCAGCGCCCGCTGGTACTGCAGGGTGCAGCCTCGACTCACACGGCGCTCGTCGTCTTCATCGTCTGCGTCACTGTCTCTGGTGCTCCTTGGATGGACAGAAAAGGAAAAGAATAATTAAAACATTAATCTACATATATAATGTGAAGGATGCAGCAAGTAGCAGTAGCAGTGAATGACATAACAGACCTAAAGCTACCATGAAGAGCTAAAAAAAACTACTACATAGAGACACAAAATAATTACAGAGGCACAAAATTACCACAAAGACACATAAAACTAACACGAAAAGATTTAATGGCAATGGTATGGTAATTAATGACTATAAGGACATACAAAACTACCACAAAGAGACACAAAATGACCAGAAAGAGATTTAAAAAAATGACTGAGGAGGCAAAAAGCTATCATGAAGTGACTTAAAACTAACACAAATAGTTAAAGAAATGACTAGGAGGAGACATAAAGCTACCAGAAAGAGACCAACCACAATGACACAAAACAATTACACAGACACAAAAGTAACACACAGAGACATAAAATCACCACAAAGAGTTAAAATATGATTATGAAGAGACACAAAGTGACTACAGAGACACAAAGGTACCACATAGAGACATAAAACTACCACAAAGAGACACAAGAAGACTACAGAAACAAAAAGGTTCCATCAAGAGAAACAAAACAACCACAAAGCGATCAAATGACTATGACTATGAGGAGACACAAAACTACCATAAAGAAGCTTGTTGTTTCATAATCCGTCCATGGTGCCATCCTAAACTACCCATGAACACTGTAGGTGCCAATTTTAGGCAGCTGTGGAGTTTCCTACAAAAAGGCAACTGACATGAAAAACTCAAGAAGCTAAACCCAATAACATTATTTGGCCAACATGTCTGGAACTGGCTACCAAAAAAAAAAAAAAAAAAGATTGAGAACCCCTCATAAAAAGCATTTAAACAGCTAAAACTGTCACCAATCACGACTTGTCACTTCTTTACACCGAGCAGCTGCTGCTAAATTATGCTCAGCACTGTGGCATGATGCTACATCTCAATTTGTGCCTTCTGTTCTTAAGGGTCTCTTCTCATTTTATAATTTGACATCATAACACATTGATGAGAAACTCGGCAGCGCTCCACACAAATCCATCACATTGTCTGTAGTGATGTAGTGGCGATGAGGAGAAAGTCCTCCAAGCCAGCAGGGAAGGAATGATAGGCACCAAAAAGCAGAGTTTTGGGCCGATGCCCTTCTTATTTCACAGGAGCCCTGGGCAGCGGGGTTAAACATGCCAGGTGCATCCCCCACCGAGTGCAATCTGCTCTACAACAAGATGTATGAGTTCCCCAACTTCCCTCAGCAGGCTTGACAATCTGCCAGTTCCTACTTAAAAAGCACTCCTCTGCTTAATCTTTGCTTTGAATTAACTAACTGAACGACTTGAGATTCAGGAGAGGCAGCGGGGCTGTCAGCCACCGACAAAGTATATATCCTACACACTGATTCAGTGAGCAGGTCCGATTATTAGACTAAGCACTTCTGTCTCGAGGTCTCATAAACGCTTAGAACATACTCACTCAACAGCACGATGCATTGTTGAGTCAACGTTCCCACCTGTCCTGGCTTTGATTATTAATTCATCTTCACAGGCTGCACTCAGAGAAACAAACGTGTTAACTAGAACCATAAACGGTCCTTTGGTTTGTCCCAGTAGGAGAACCTTTTTTGGCTCCTGGTAGAACCTTTTACAAAGGTTCCACATGGAATCCTCTCACAGTCCTTTTCCACCAGATAAGCCCTGGATCTTGAAGTGGTTCCATTCAAGATCCTTGGACCCTTTGTGCTAACTCATGAACCAGCCCATATTTCCAACAGTTTGATGGGAACCATTGGAATCAAGGATACTGTTATGAGTGGGCACTACCAAGAACCTAACATAAAGGGTTCTACCTAGAACCATCTGTGAAAGGTTTCACCTAGAACCCCTTTCTGGTGTAATGGTTCCACCCAGAACCATGTCTGGTGGTGATATCCAGATCCAATGTTCCACATTCTAAGGGTGCCAACAAGAATGCCCACCAAGGGGGTTCTATCGAGAGCCTTTTAATATTTCAAGGGTTTCATCCAACCACCCAGGGGGTTCTCCCAAGAACCCTTTTATATTCCAAGTGTTCTATCTAGAACCCCTTTTATATTAAAAAGTCCTTGACAAACCCTTGATGAAAGGGTTCAAGGATTTCAACAAACCTTGAAGAACCCTTTCTTCCAAAAAGGGTCCTTGAATGAAACAGGTTCTTAACAGAACCCATAGTCTAACCCTAAATAACCCTTAAAAAACTGTTTCCTCAAAAAAGGGTTCTTCATTCAGGGGGTTCTCCCAAGAACCCTTTTATATTCAAGGGCTTTATCTAAAACAAACCGAGGGGGTTCTAATGAGAACCCCTTTATATTATCGTATAAAGAACCCTTGACGAATGAATGTGAAGATTTCAAAAATCCTTGAAGAACTCTTTCTTCCAAAAGGGGTTCTTTGGATGAACAGGATTCTTAATGGAACCCATGGTCTAACAAAGAACCCTTAACGAACCCTTTCTTCAAAAAAGGGTTCTTCACCCAGGGGGTTCTCCTGAGAACCTTTTTATATTCTGAGGGTTTTATCTAGAACCCACCTAGGAGGTTCTAATGTGAACCCTTTTATATTATTGCACAAAGAACGCTTGAGGAACCCTTGACAAAAGTGCAAAGATTTCAACAATCATTGAAGAACTTCTTCTGGATGGATAAAAATGGCTCTTAATGTAACCTTTAGTTTAATAAAGAACCCTTACTGAAACCTTGCTTCAAATGGAACCTCAGCCCTTCAGGAAGAACTCCTTTGGAACCCTTATCTCTGAGAGTGTCCTCCTCTCCACACCTCATCATCCCCGCCTACACTCAGCACTCTGCTCTGCTTATGACTTTGCACTGGCAGGTTAGAGGCTGTTTAGGAATAAAAAGGTCCCCTGTGAGACTCCCGTGGGTCACTGGAGCCACCTGCATGTTTTTGTTCATTCAAGCAACTTCAGCTTCACCTGGATGAAACTCTTTCGCTCTGATTAAACTCAGGTCATGGATTTATCACTTCTGGGTCTATGGTTTATTGAATGTTACTTTGAAATGAATAAAAAATTCAAAGGTCATTCACAGTCACTGTGTGATTTGTAACAGTGTGGCAAAGCCACTATGAATTCAGTGCTACGGAAATTATTGCCCTGACAGGTAAAAGCCACAAAGATCGGGAGCAACAGTCTGATTACATTAGTCAGTGCAACAATGCATTGCATTAGTACAAACTGCATGTGTACAGTCAGTAAAGTATGAATAAAACATACAACATAATCAAAACACTATTTTTACTGAACAGTTTGATGGAAGCAGTTTATCCATGCGGTGGTTACAATTACCTTGCATCTGAATTCTGTCTCGAATATGAATTCACAAAGTTTTTGAAAATAATTAACGGAATTCTCCATATTTTTTTTAAAGGTTAATTTAAAAGTTTCTGCCTTTAAAAGCCGTATTTCTGCAGCAAGCACGGCCTTGAATGAGTTTTTTAAAATTCTGATGGTGGCTTTAGAAGAACCATTAGAATTGTTTACACAGTTTAGTATGCATCATTCCGGCTCAGATTGGACCATTTGGTGCATTTTTATTCATTGAAAGTCAAATGTTAGTAAATAACTAGAAGGAAAAGAAATGCTAATTTATCACAAAATCGGGGATCAGATGAAGAAAACTGAGAAAATACACCTATAATAAATTCTGTTGAAAATAATTATCGTTAGCAAAGTTACCAGCGTCCTTAGCGATGGCACTTCACAACAAGGTCGGGGTGTTTCTGTGTTTAGTTCTCAAGTTTTCTTTGTCTGGTGGAGTTTTTTTCTGTGTGAATTTCAGACTCTAAGTAGCTCATGGACGTGTGAAGTGTGAAAAGAGTGTAAATTGTTGCTATCTGGTATCTACATGTGTGAGCCTTATGATAAATTGGTGCACTCGCCTCTCGCCTAAACTGAGACATGATCCAGCCCCTGTGAAACCCTGCACAGCACGAGTGCGAATACCTGATGGATAGATAGATATTTTTCTGAGTAATTAATTTAATTGTCCATAGTAACAGGTGAACATTATTGCTGAAACTGAATCCATTTTTAATTCAAAAACTGTCCTCATATGAGCTGACAATCTTCTGAAAGTTGCATAATATTTGTCAAATTCTTGAAATTCTGACAGGGAGGCTTTAAAAACACAATCAGGAAAACAGTCTACACTGCATCATTCTCAGTGAGACTGGCTCATTTTTTACCCATGGCAAAGCATTTTTATGTTGTAAGCAATAAACTGACATTCAACACAAATTTGGGATTAGGGGACAGAGCAGAAAAAATATCTTTTGTAAATATTCAGTAAACTGTTTAAAATTTAAAGAGGAATTCCTGCAATTTTACCCAAGATGTTTACTTATCATGAGGACTATTACTTAGCCTTGTGAGTACAGTTGTATATCTGTAGTTTTGCATATC
>JAJHUR010136910.1:0-22734 GCA_027495735.1 Lutjanus campechanus
TTGCTATGAGGAACAAGCTGTTGATGTGGATGCAGTTCTGATCATAGACTCTAGGGGAGCAATACAATCATTTTTAAATCAATAAACTCATTTTCAAATTAATATTTTGTGTCACATTATTGCTTTTTTTTAAGCAAGCAGCCATGTAATAAGTGGGATAATGTACAGTGAGCAGGTCAGGCTCCTGCCTCACTGTGTCAGGGTTTATTTTGCCATAATGACCCACTCACTGTACATTATTCCTCACATATTTATTTATCCTCGGTAATGGACGCGCTGCTCGGGTGGGGAAGCGGTGGCACTCATGTGGAGAGTGTCAAATACAAGACATTCCCATGTAGTGTGGAAAAATGTTTCAGCAGCGTTTCCACCCTCAGTTAAATGATCTTTTTTCCAGACATTACAGCAGCACTGTTGTCATCTTTCTTAATGAAATGAAGCCACGTTTTGGACACTTTTCAGCCTCTCTGCTATGACTCCGTCTTGCTGCAAGTTTCCAGCAGTGCAGACGCACGAGTTGACATCATTGTGTTGCGATGTGCAACAACTGTCAGAAAGTAATGTTAAGCTCAGAGGCGCATGATTCTGATGGATCGGAAAATTTGAAGCCGGTCGTCAATGGTTACGGTTCTTGATTCTTATTCCTAGTCTGCAAACATGAATTCTTCCAGGAGTGGAGTCATTATTGTCATTATTTGTTTGCACAGTTAAACCTCTCTGTTAAAGATCTTTGGTCAACATGTGTTTTCTGTTTTAAGTGTCACTCCCTGTGAATAAATCGACTTTAAATAGGGCTGCACAAATACTCGAAAAATCGAAATATTATTGAAATGACGATACGTTCTCCAGATGTAAGAAAACATGTTTGTTCAGTACAGAACAAATGTCAAATCATTGTGATTTTAATGGGCGGGGTTTTTTTTTTCAGTTAAAATGAAAATTTTGAAGCGAAAACGATCATTCCTAATAACTGTGAATCATGCAGCAACTATGCTATCCGTCAAAATAATCAGAATGATTTTTTTTACCATATGATGCAGCCCTAACTTCAGTCTTTCCAGCCTGGACTGTTGTCTGATTGGTGTTGAACTTCTAGAATTTATTTACTGAAAATTTTACTACATGTAAATGTAAGTCTGGCAGGACATTTATGATGTCACTAATAATAATCTAACAAAATGTTGTCGTCCAGCCCGATTATAAACAAAGACTTGAGGTCATGTGATGTATTTACCACATTAAAGCGGCCGTGTTTACAGTCCCTCATCAAGGTTTCTTCCTGCCTGATCTTCAGACCAAAAGACACAATCTGAGAGGAAAGTGTTTGTGTGTTGGCGATACAACAGCTGTGGAGATCTACACAGTCTACAGCCGTAGTGATTATTCGATTATTTATCTACTATTAAACCGATCACCAACTATTCTGATAATTGATTCATGGATATTTTCTTGTTTCTTCTCTGCGACAGTAAAGTGATTATCTTTGAGCTGTGGACAAAATATTTGAGGACGTCAGCTTGGGTTTTGGGAAACAGTTGCTGCAACTAATAATTATTGTCATTGTCACACTGAAGGCGTCCCTCTGACAAAAACACTGTGCGTATCATGATACGGCACGTGATATATCTTCTTCCTACATCATACAAAGACATTATTTTGATAAAGTTCCTTATTTGAATGAGTTACAGGATCTTTTTTATTATATTTTAACCACTCAGGCCATCATTTTCATTGTCGCTTTATCTGTCGATCACTTTCTCAATTAATCGGTTAGTTGATTGGTCTACAAAATGTCAGAAAATGTTTAGAAATGTTGATCAGTGTCCATGATGACGTCCTCAAATGTCTTGTTTTGTCTGCAACCCAACGATATTCAGTTTACTGTCAGAGAAGAGTTTAAATAAACAAGAAAAATATTCACATTTAAGAGGCTGAAAGAAAATCAAATGGATTTATCGATTATCCAAACAGTTGATTGATCATTGCAGCTCTAGATTAATCGTTACTTGCAGCCCTAGACTGTCTGTGTTTCGAGGCTCCTTCAGGTGGACGTCATGGATGTTTTCACCCAAAAACAAGTAAAAAGGAACAGACATATTTCACGTAATTAAGCTGATGAATGACTGTTGAGGTACCTGTTGTTCAGGTCAAAAGCAGTCGTTAACAAGCCAACAGGATGGTGATCCACCACCGTTCAGTCTTCAATCACCAGCTGGATCAATACAAAGCTGCACAATCTGCATTTAACTTATTCAGAAGGGTTGTAATTTAAATGTTTGACTCATTATTAGTCAACTAACACACCCCAGTGACTCACTGAGGGCAACAATACATTATGCATTTCACCAGAGCCCCGCCTCTGCATTGTTTACAGGTATACACACACACACCTTCAGCCTCCAAACACTCCACCTGTTTATCTGTAACATATCGTCAGATCTTCCACCGGGAGCCTTTTTGTTTTAAGTTTGGAATTGAAACACTGAGCGTCTCCGGTGGCCGCGGTCGGGTTCCGCCCGCTGAGAATTCGCTGTGTTTTATGTTTATGCCGGTGAGGGTCGGCCCCTTTTTAAGTGATTCAAGCGGATCTGGTGGCTCGGTTGAATTGCAAACCCAAATAGTGTCTGGCAGCAGCTTAACAAACTCAGTTACACAGTTTAACGCTTCAGTCCAAATAGCAACTGCCTTCTTAATGTCAGCTCATTACAATAATAAGATTTTTCCATTACAAGGAGCTCCCTTTGATCACCACACTGGACCTCAGTACTGTAATACATGTCTGTAATGAAATAAATGTGTCTGTTCACAACACTGCCTCGCTTTAAATTCTGAATTATTTTGATGACTCACTCAAGATCCTATTTCAGATGTGACGAGCCAAATGAAAATGTCATTTAACAATATTTAAATATGCCTTAAAAATAATCAGAAAGGGACGGTTCACCCCCAAAATCCCCTGGTGCTGTTTATCCATCTAGATTTCTTTGGTGTGAGATGCAGTAGAGATGTCTGCTTTCTCTTCAGTGTAATGGGACTAAATGGCACCTTCCCAAAAACTGATATCTGGGTTCTTGATCATATTTAGCAGTTATATCTGCATTTTTAACTATTTATTAGCATTGATATCTGGGTACTTAACCATTTTTAATGTTGATATCTGGGCTCTTAGCCATTTTCAGGGTTGAGATGTGGGTTATTAGCCATTTTTAGCACTTATATCTACGTTCTTAACCATCTGTAGTGCTTATATCTAGGTTTGTAACCATTTATAGTATTGATATCTGGGTTCTTAAGCATTTTTAGCACTTATATCCATGTTCTTAACCGTTTATTGGCATTGATATCTGGGTTCTTTCTTTCTAGTAGAAAGAAAGTAGTGTTGGTGGAGTCTAAAGTCGTTCCAGTAGATTCTACTACAGAAAGAAAGTAGTTCCTACATGAAACTGCTTTTAAGCACCACAAGGTGATTTAGTCCAATTATACCTGTGATAAGACAGACATCTCTGACTCAAAAAGTCTGTAACTCATACATAAATAATCTAGAGGGATAAATAACACTACAGGCCAGGGGGAAAATATGTATTTTTGATTTTGTGGTGAACTGTCCCTTTAATCTCATTGAGTCAGCACTGCAGGAGAAAAGCTAAACGAAGTCTGTGAATTCATTTGTAAATCACATTTCTGATTAATGCATGCAGCGTTTAATCAGTAATCTCCAAACCCCGCGGGGAATTCTTGGGAATGAATATTGAAAATAAAACCTACAGTACATCTTTACAACCACAGTACAAAAAAAAACTAGAGTAGACATGAGTCAAGGCATACAGAGTCAGTGCTGAGAGCCTCTTCTGCCAATCAGAGCTTTGTGAATTAGATTGTGCTGCCCTGCTTGGCCTGTTCAGGCTTCACTCTGGACTCCAAAGTCCAGTTCAGGGCTGTAAATCAGAGCTGAAGTGTGTCAATGTGTATCTAACCTGCGGTCAAAAGCTCTAACTAGGAGAAGCTAAAACAGCAGGAGCTAAATGAGAAACAGATCGAAAAAATCAGCACTCAGAGGCGATGCCTTCAGAGAACCACAATAACTTGTTTTCTCTGATTACCCTCTCTAATGGTGGAGTGTGTGTGTGTGTGTGTGTGTGTGAGTGTGCGTGAGAGCAAGCAGCAGCACAGCCATCTAAGGGCTCCCCTGACACAGAGAACAAGCGTGTGAACCCACGTGCGCCTGATGTGAAGGTGTATTTTCACTCAGGTGCACATCAGGTGCCTCTGCATGTGCTTCCTACCTGCTGTGCTGGGGCTGCGGAGGCAGGTCTGCGGTGTCATGCCTGTGTGAACCGAGGTGGTGGCGCGGCTGCTGAGGTCCACCACGGAGGGCGTGGGTGGGGTGGGCGGGGTGGGCGGCTGGGCTTGCTGTGGCTGCTGTGCTGCCTGCTGGGCCTGGTCGCTCTGGGCTGTGTTGGCGGGGATGCCGTTCTCCGACAGGAACTCCTCCAGGTCCATGTACTCCAGCTGAAAGTTGTCCGCATCGTACGGCAGGGTCTTGTCCCAGAGGGTCGGTCCCAGGAAGGCCGACTGTGGGTGGTTGGCCGTGCTGCTCTCATCGTCCAGCTTCTTCCCTTTCTCCTTGTCTTTCCCAAATCCTGCAAATGTTTGCACACAGTCATTTCATTGTCTTACAGCGGGGGAGGATCACGGGTCACTGCACTGGTATAAATAGAAAGTATGCCTGGAGCTTCATCTTAAAGGGTCAGTTCAATCAATTTACCGCAAATGTTAAATTTTCCTGGAAGGTATTGTCTTCCATACTGAAATGCGTTGAGATCGTTGTTTGTCAATGTATGTTGCTGCGTTATTTTTCAACATTGTGAGCAGAGCTGCAACAGTTAATCAATTATTAAATTAATCGCCAACCGTTATGCTCATAATTTTGAGTCATTTTTAATTAATTAATTGATTTCAGCTTCTCAAATGTGATTTTTTTCCCCCTGGTTTATTTAGTCCTCTGTGACAGTGAACTGAATATCTTTAGGTTGTGGACAAAACAAGAGAGCTGAGGACATCACAGTGGGTATTTTACACAATTTTTCTGACACATAAACTCCCAACTTGTCAATTAATAGAGAAAACAATCAACAGATTAATTGATAATGAAAATAATCATTAGTGGCAGCCTTAGGTGTGACCTCTACTAACCCATCCCACTGAGAAAATACGACCTTTTTATTTGGGTGAAATGACCCTTTAAGGTTAAAAACCGGGCTTCCATTCATGTTCAACGAATGTGATGACAGTCAATAACACAAACAGAGGCAGTACGAGCACACACACAACAGCAGAGCATAACAGAAAACGCGCCCTCTATCGACAGCTTGAGGTATCACTAATATAAATCCCATTGAGGACGAGCGGGTTTAAAGGTTATAAACGCACCTCCGAGCTAAAAACAACGCAGACACAATAATAACACATGCAAACCCTTCTGTATTACGCTACTTTCGACCGTAAATATAAACTAAAATAGCTCGCTGGCCTGAGCTGAAGTTCACGACAACCTGTCAGACAAGTACAATTCAGCCGAGACGATCATCCCTCTGCAGCCCCCAGCTGATAAGATTACATTCTTTCATTTCGGTGGAAATTGTTACATTGTTTGAATTGATTTGTTTTGGCAACATTGTATCTCATGCAGTCATGTCAATAAAGTTAATAAACTGAAATAGAATTGTTTGTTTTTCGACAAATACTCTCAATGGATTTAGTCATTCACTGCGTTTCATCTGTCAAAACGGTGACCGTTCATAAAGCGTTACTAAGCCAGCGGGAGAGGAGGCGGAGAGCCCCGGTCGGTGTACGTGCAAAGTCAAGTTTGGACGATTTTTCAAACGTACCTTCATCGTGATGGAAAGGCAGCTTCAGTGGATTCTCCAGCAGGGATTTCAGCACGCCGTGAGTCGGCGGCAGGAAAGTTGGATTTATAGGGAGAGGTCTGGCCATTTTCTCCATATGTCTTGAAGGGCAACTGGAGAACAAAGCTCGCAAAGACGGGACTGACTTTTCCCTCCCGAAGACAGACGCAGACTCGCTGGCCGGGCCCGTGGAGATCCTCGCAGGCGGTGGAAGGAAACGGCGCCGAGGCTCGGTGGGAGAAGACGGGACTCCGCGCTGCAGCAGGACGGTGAGCGGCTGGCTGGCTGTCTGTTTGTCGTCGAGGCTGGCTGGCAAATAGCTGGAGGAGAAGGGCGGGGGGATCTGACGGAGCTGCTACACTTCTCCATCCATGTGCGGAGACGGACGCCGGTGACGTCAAAGCACCGGGAGGGCGGGGACGCCTGTCGCGGAGCGTTCAAATACCGTGGGACGAAACGGCTTCTAAACTGTAAGCGGCTTGGATGAGATGTTGCGTTCAAGTGCTGTCGAAAATATTGCTTTTAATATTCTAGGACGACCAATTCAACATGATGTGACCAAATAGATTACTGATAATGAGCCCTCTCTTACGCTGATCTAAAGTGTAAAGTGAAAGCGCGAAATGCAATTGATTTAAAGTGTTCAAGGTGTGTCCAAAATTAATCTTTGCTGACTTGGGGGCGCAGGGGTATCCTGCCCTGCTTCTTGCGCCAGCAGCAGGATACACCTATCAGCTGTACCCAAATGCTTTCAGGGCGAGTTTAAGCCAAACATAAACACGTTCAAAGGAAACTTTGTGGGGAAAAGACTGAGCATAAATTAAGATGTTTTGTGAGTGTGGAGAGTATGCTTCGACCAAACACGCCAGATGCTATATTGTGCAGGCAGACCGATTGCGCCAGACTTTGTGCTTCGACCAGGTTTTAGCCGTCTAAAGCTCAAGTGTTTTTTACTCCAATGCACGAGATAGCAAACTTAGTCACCAATGTCAGTAAATTAAGTGTTTTCATTAAAAATAAAGAAGCAAAAATAAAAATAAACTCCATCACATTTTTAAAAGTTGTCCATAATTGTCTGATTTTTTTAATTCACTCCTTTTTGAGGGAAAAAAAAAAATCACAAGCCTGCAGTTGTATTTTTGCCCTCTTACTGTAGAATAGCCATGGCACACACCACTGAATGTATAGATTCATTCAACAGGTTTTCCTCAGAAATGTCACTTATGGCATTAGTTGACTACTTATATGCATGGGTAAATATGATGAATCGTGGTCAAAATGTTCCAGAATTGGTAATTGTCATATTTTTTCATATAATTAAACCGTTTTGCGTATTATGTGTAGATTTTGTGGCTTTGTGGCATGTTTCAAACTTCAAAATGACTGAGTAGTTTACGCTTTCGTCCCCTTCAATCATACTGCCTTGTCATAAACTCCTGTCTTTCATGTTTGAATTGCTCCCATGTAATTTTCTTGCAACTCAAAACACTCTTAAATCATTTGTCAGACTGCCTATGAAAACATTTTCCAGCTCGTGTTTGGGCACTACGTTAAAAATATCTCTAAATGTACAGTATATGCTGGTCTTTCATCAGTTCAAAACTGGTCTAAACATTAGCTGGAACAAAACAGAAACCAAATATAACAGATCAAACAATAGAAACAACTGGTTATTTACCCAGTTTTTACTACATGAGTACATGTTTCTGACAGTTTTGCCTTAAAACGTTGAACTCAAACTTCTCCTCAGTCTGACAAGACTATTGTACTCTGCAGTATTTAATTACATGTCATTTTAAAGTGACGGTTTGTCCCAAAATGAAAAGTACATATTTTTCTTCCTACCTGTAGTGCTATTTTTTGTATTTATTTTCATACTGTGCACTTGAAACAGTCTTTTTATTATATTTGTATTGCTGAAAGAGCAATATGTAGCAATTGCGCATGCGAAAAACGAGTACAACAGTCCAAATAGCGAGTTGGAGCCAGAGACTACAGCCTATATTAAATAGGTTGAAATCCTATTTAAAATACGATCTATGGTTTAAGTGAGTTGTTTCAAGCTGTTCCCTCCTCCCCAGACTTGGGGAAGCTCTGCAGGCTGCAGGAGCTCTGCAGGAGTGCAGGACATGCCAACGTCGACAACGACAGGCCCTCCATTGTAAGTCGATCAGCTGTTTATAACCGTCAGTTGTCTTTCAATGTAAAGTTAAGCCCATTGTCCTGAAGACAAAAAGCCCACTGCTCTGACTCTTGAGTTCAGTGACTGCCTGACAGACTGTTAACATTTCGCTCAGTTTAACGGTTACAAACATTTACTCCTTCTTAAAGATTATTAATGATTTCTTATGACTCATAAACACTTACTCATTCGACAAACATTCTGCATTAATTTGAACTCCAATTAACATGAAACGGACAAACAGTGACAGTTATTCCGGTCCGGAATAGAAATTTCAAATAAGGGCACCACAGCTGCAGCGCTGATGTCAGAGAAGCGAGTATTTCAACTTAACGTGTTTCCTTAATTCTTGATGACACATCACAGTCACTTTATGTTTTTTTTTTAGTTTTTTTTTTTTACAGAAAATATATTACAGATTTCTTCTTCAACTGCATTTGCATTCTTACTGACTTATTTTTATACTTTCTCCAACTTTTAATTCTTTGTAGATCTTAAAGATGTAAAATACAAGAACCATTTGAGGAATTTTGTTGCACCTGCACATTAACAATAAAGTTCTTGAATCTTTGAAAACATGTTCTCAAAGTCAGACCAGTGTTCTCTTCCTTATGAATAAAGCAGCTCTATTTTGTGCCAGTGACACAGATTAGATTGCTGACTAGTACAGCTTCTTCTCTCAGATGAGATATGCTCATAAATGAATTTAAACTTTCAGAAACCACTGAGGTATCACACATTTTACCATGTGTGGTTGTGTATGTTAAATAATGTTCAAGTCTTTGTTACAATCATGATAAAAATAAGCTGCTGTATTCAACTCTTAAGTCCAGCAATGAGGACACAATCAACTCTATAGTGCCACGGCAAAGAATGACGTGAATCTAAACTTGACCTACTTTCAGCCAATGGGTGTTTCCAGACTGCAATTCTATCCGGGCAGGTCGTGGCACATGGAAACTCATGCTTTCGAGTATAGTAGTGGTTGAGTCACAGTTTAAAATCCTCGCTCCTCTCTGCCCATTTGTTTATTTTTAATGAATAATCAGTCTGTATCAGCAGCGCCACTTGTTTTCCATTCAAAAAAAAAAAAAAATTCCATCCCAAACAGAGCTGACAAAAATGACAAGCTGAAGAAAAATACGAGGAGATATATATGAGTCGTATGAAAGGAGCTGATTGTGTGTGTGGGACAAATCCTTTCATCTGAAACTGTCCTCATGCCTATGAAAATGTCACACCATATCAAACCAGAGATCTTATTTTTCATGCAATCAAAGCAAAGACTTTTATTTACATGCTCCGCTGTAGGAAACTGTCCTCGAGGGGCCTTGAAATTCAACCATGTCAGACACTGTTGAATGTGTCGTGTAAAGCTTGTTGGCTAAGGACACCGGGGTGCTTGGCTCTGCACCCAAGTGTCTGCAGCCAACAAAGCTATTTACATCCAGTGTGGAACAGCCAGTGTGAGTATTTACACCTGACTGCATAAAGATTAGCATAGCAGAGACAAGCACCCCGGTGTCCTTAGCCAATGATGCTATTTACACTCATGTTGGAATGGTCTGTGTGGCTATTTACACCTGAGTGCATATAGCCTCGCATGGCAAAGACAAGCACTCAGGTGTCACCAGTGTGTATAAAGCCTCTCATAGCAGAAATAAGCTCCCAGGAGTCCTTAGCCAACAATGTTATTAACACTCAGGTTGGAATAGCCAGTGTGGCTATTTACAATAGCTAAAGTGGCTATTTACAGCTGAGTGTGCATAGCCTAGCATGGTAGAGACAAGCACTCATGTGTCAGTAGTCAATATTGTGATTTACATCCAGGGTGGAATAGCTCTTGTGTCTTTTTACACCCAGGTGTATATAACCCAGCGTGGCAAAGACAAGCACGCTATTTACACCTGGTGTGGAATAGCCAATCTGGCTATTTATACCACGGTGTATAAAGCCTATCATAGCAGAGACAAGCACCCAGGAGTCCTTGGACAACAATGCTATTTACACTTGGGTTGGAATAACCAGTGTGGCTATTTACACCCATGATGGAACAGCCAAAGTGGCTATTTACACCCAAGTTTATATAGCCTAGCATGACAAAGACAAGCATTCAGGTGTCTGTGGTGAACGGTGCTGTGTACACCTCGTGTGGAATATCCAGTGTGGCTATTTACACCTGAGTTGGAATAACCAATGTGGCTATTTGCACTTGGGTTGGAACAGCCAATGTGGGTATTTACACCTGGCATGGAACAGCTAATGTGGCTATTTACACCAGGATGTATAAAGCCTATCATAGCAGAGACAAGCACCCAGGAGTCCTTAGCCAACAATGCTATTTACACCCAGGATGGAACAGCCAAAGTGGCTATTTACACCCATGTGTATATAGCCGAGCATGGCAGAGACAAGCACTCAGGTGTCCGTAGTCAACAATGCTATTTACACCTGGGCTGGATTAGCCAATGTGGCTATTAATACCCACATGCCAGAGGTAAGCCATGATGTTTCCATAACCTAACCAAGTAGTTTTGCTGCCTGAACCTTACCAGGTAGTTTTGTTTCATAACCTAACTGAACTGTGACTCAACACTGAAAATATTAATACAAACTCCCACAGGAAAGCCTTGCACTTAACCCATTCATTCACCACAGCCTTCTGTAAATTGTGAATTTGTCACTCCTCATAGCTAAAATTAGCAGGTCAGATGTGAATAGCAGAAGAGCTGCTGCATGCCTATTCTCACCCAGGTGCAAATACTGAATTTTTTTACCCTAATTAAGGGCTTCTTTCCTCATGACCCAGACCTTCTTCAAGTGATTGACTGAATTAAATGTTCTCTATGTGAAAGCATGTTTTGAAAACATTATTATTATCTCATGCAACAAATATTCCATAATTACCAGTTTAAAAAAAAGACGATAGGAAACTCATTTCCATATCACTTTGGTGGCACATTGAACAAAGGCGGTTTTCTTCCTCTAGACTGTAATGAACCGCCAGTTTCACTATTAAGCAATAAAGTACCAGATCTCATCTCGTGGGCTCATTAAGACCTTGATTCTTACATAAACAACATACCAAACAATATAATTATCTGTACTCGAAGTTTTACTACGACAGTTTTCACATTGCGTTGAGGGGATGTAAACAGGAAGTATAATGTTGCCATGGATTCAGTGAGTTATTCATTTGTTCACATTTTGGCAAATTACGCAGAATTAACTGTTAGGAATTCCTTTATTCAGTGCATCCATGGATGAACAGACAACTGTCGCCGGACTACTTTAGCACTGGAGAAAACTTAAAAACATGAAGATTCTCAGGCAGGTTCTGGGGTTATAAGGAGTCCTCTTTTGTATAATTTCTAAGTGGATTTATGGTTGTTTATTAATGACGTCAGAGATGGCGATATCCCCCCGGAAACTGTGAGTCATGCTGATGTGTATCACATCTGTGTGATCACTATCAAAATCAATATCACATCAGCTGCCAGAGATTCGTTTTTTTTTGTCTTCACATATGGTCCTTAAATACATGGCAAAAAAGTGAAAGTGATACAGTTAATCTCATGATGTTTTAGGGAGATGGTGAGTGTAATTATGGTTTGCGCCTTGAGCTGCAGCTTAAGTGCTTTTCTTAAAGACAGATGAGTGATTGTGCTTCTGCAGTGAGGCCAAAGGTTAAAGGTGAGTCACATGGGCCCAATCAGCTGAATTTTGGAGCATTCTTTCCTCGTCTCTCTCTCTGTGCAGTTATGTGTTCATGCAGGCCGTGCAAGAATAATCAGAGTATTTTAACTGTGAGAAAACTCTGCGGACGGACACTAGTGACGTATAAGCCGAACAAAACGTGTGTTCTGCGCAGGCGGTCAGCTGAACGGAGCAGCATGCCCCCAAATAACTGCGGCAGAGTTAGTTAAGGACACATAAAGAGACGAATTCAAAGAACTTCAGCCCAGCGAAAATGTGATTTCAAACTGTGACAGCGGGCCACAAAGACTTGTGTGTGGAAGCAGAGTGGATTACACGGTTTAACAGAGGCTTGCTGCTCACTGTCAGGGTTAGACATTAAGATTTTCCTATAAGATATTTGTCACATTATGATGTTTGCTGTACAGATGAAACAATATTTTTATTTGGCTAAATGACACCAGAAGCAGTTATGAAGAGTATGCCCTCTGATACATAACAGCTCTGGTCATTTGTTCATGTTCAAGCTATTTTAAGAAAAACAGACACAACTCTTCAGCCACTTTTAGCCTAATTGTGTGTGGTTGCTCATCCATCATAGTCTTACTCACTAGTTTTACAAGCATGCAAACACTTTGGAGGGCATGTCTTGACTTATAACAAATTATTCAGTGTTATGTAATGCAAACAATACTGTGTAACCTCAAGTATACTGGTGTTTACAATTTTCAGAGGTGGCTCTCTCAAACCCCAGGCACATTAAAACTAAAACTACCTGTATGGCTAGGAACTATAACATAGACTGTATAAGTTTTTGTTATTTTGTGCACCCGCCCTTTAAAGTGATACTTCATTCTGCGAGAATAAGCCATTTTGTATGTACTCACCACTATGCCGATGTGATGATAAGTGAAGATCTTCAGTACACCAAACAGTCCTGGAGTTTTAGGAGAAACAGGGTGGCAGCCTCATCCAGTACAATGGCAGTGAACGGTGACCACGGATAAAACGTTAAAAAATAGCACACAAAACAAGCACAAAATGTCTCCATCCTGCTTGTGTGGTGTAATCTAAGTGTCCACGAGCCGCGACATTCAAAATTAACCGCAAAAGACGCCATTTTCGGCATGTTTTTAGCAGAAATATCAGCTGTTGCATGTAGCCGGTAGGCTCACAGACACTTGGATTACACCACACAAGCAGGATGGAGACATTTTGTGTTTGTTTTGTGTGCTATTTTTAACGTTTTATCCGTGGTCACCATTCGCTGCCATTGTACTGGATGAGGCTGCTACCCTGTTTTCTACTGAAACTCCAGGATTGTTTGGTGAACTGAAGACCTTCACTTATCATCATATCGACATAGTGGTGAGTACATACAAAATGGCTTATTCTCATAGGGTGGAGTATCACTTTAAAGCATCAACTTCAGTGGGGGTCGTCATACTGCAAAGAGGCTGTCAAATTCTTGTTTGGTCATTTTTTGAAATAATTTCTTAAAAAATTAAAATATGTCTGAAAATACACATTAACATGAATCCAACATATTATTGGCAAAGACAAATCAGCCTGTTCGTTCAAAAAAAAAAGACCCAAAAGCATCTAATTTAAACAACATTCAAAGGAACCAAAGGCTTTATTGTCATACGCATCTATCTGGCGCTGTCAATTATTCTTTTTATTCTTTTTAAACTTAAGTTTGATAAATAAAAAAGAGAACAAGAAAGAAAGAAAAGAAGAAATGAGAACAAGATGACTGAGGTAGACAGAGTAAGAACAGCATGCTCAGTATAAACCAGAATAATAATAAACAGCATGTGAGAATAAAAAGAGACTGAACAGTATGTGCTGCATAAACACTATAAAAAGTATGTGCAAAATATGACTGAGGTGGACAAGTTGTACTAAAGACAGTGTAAAAACAGTATGGGCAATGTAAAACCAGTATAGAGCAGTATAAGAGTCTGTGCAAAAAAAGACAAACAGGATGTGCATACTTTTCAGTGTTTAGTGGGGCAGGAGGTCTGTGCACAAAAATGTTGTTCACATTGCACAATGATTCATGAGTAGCTTTTAGTCAATCATGTAAATCATCGTGTAGCACCTCTGTAACGGTAAACGAGTTTCCTATGTATTATTGAATCATATTAGACAATTAGCTGTATTATTATTAGCCCAAGTGCACAAACACTCTTGAGCCACAATCGATCGTTTCATAATTTCACAAGCAAGAGACTCTGACACCTCAGAAACCACCTGCGAAAGTACGAAGCGTGAGGTTAATGCACCTAAAAACAGCCACGCTACAACTGCTTCTAATTTAACAGCTACAGGTAAGCGCAAATAAGTGACCCAAAAATATTCAAAGTAATGTAAGAAGTAGTGGGTTCCTGCTCCATCTCTCTATCAGCGAAGTGGCTCAGCCTGAAAAATGCTGAAGAGGCCGGTTAAATTTCCCCTGAAGTCAAAATTGATGTGTAAGTGTTTTTATGGCACATGTCACCTATATACCTAAATCTGGCACAATGATGACAAAAAAGTTCATTTTGGAGATATCCTCGGGTACTTTCAATGGTATTTCATAGTTTGACTTTTACTGGAAAATGATTAAAAATGGTTGATGACTCATTCTGCGCTCAAGGGCATCAAATGAAACTCAGTGAAACCAAACTCTCTCACTTATAAAACAGCGGAGCATGGAAGGAGAGCACATCCACACGCACTCGAGTGGTCTGAAGTGTTTCTGGGAAACAGGCCTCATTGTACAAAAGCACGACTTTAGAAATGTATTCACTGATTAGTGTGAAACTGGATCATGTTTTATTGTCCTCCAGTTGCTCCGCTTCTGACCTCTTGAGCTTACTTGTTGCTAAAGTAGCTAACGCCTGTCCATAGCAGTTGACTACTTAGCTTTGTATTATTGAATCATATTAGCCAAATACCTGGAGTATTATTACCCCAAGTGTTCAAATACTCTTGTGAGCTGCAATCAATCGTTTTGTAAGTTCACAAGCAAGACTCTGACATACCCTCAACCTCAGAAACCACTGGTAAAAGTGCAAGACATGAGGTTAATACACCTAAAATTAGCCATGCTACAACTGATTCTAACTTCGCAGCAAACATGAGAAGACCCAAAAATACTGAACGTAATATATGAAGTAATGGCCCCTGTCTTTCTATTATATGTATTATATATATATCAGCTACGTGTTCGACAGCCTGAAAACCCCTGCTTTAAACCAAAAGTGTCATTTGGTAAAACAGTTGAAGTCAAAATTGATGTTTAAGTGTTTTTATTGCATTTGTACGTGACCTACATAGCCAGTATCTGGTCCAGTGTTGACAAAAAAGTCTTTTGTAGATATCCTCGGGTATTTTTCAATGATATTTCATAATTTTCCTTTTCCTGGAAAATCACTAAAAACTGTTGATGACTAATCCTGCGCTCAAGGCTGTCCAGTGAAACACAGTGAAACCAAACTTTCTCATTTATAACACAGAGGAGCGGATCCACGCACTCGAATGGTCCGGAGTGTTTCTGGGAAACAGGCTTCACAGTATGAAAGCACAACTTTAGAAATTTATTCACTGATTAGCATAACACTGGGTCATATTTTATGAAGATTATAATAAAATATCTCCCCTCTGATGACCTCCAGTTGCTCCGCTTCAAACCTCTTGAGCTTACTTGTTATTAAAGAAGCTAACATCTATCCAGAATGGCAGACTAGTTTGCTCCGTATTATTGAAACATATTGGCTAGTAAGTTGTATTATTATTAGCCCAAATGTACAAATACCCTTGTGAGCCACGGTTGATCATTTTGTAATTTCACAAGGAGGACTCTGACGTACCCTCCACCACAGAAACAATCTGCAAAAGAGCAAAGTGTGAGGTTAACACACCTAAAATCAGCCACGCTACAACTGCTGCTGACTTCAGGTATGAGCAAACGAGAGAAAACCCAAAAATATTCACTGCAACAGATGTAGTCCCTGTTCTGTCTCTCTATCAGCTAAGGGGTTTATGGCCTGAAAAACACAGAGGACCCACGCTTTAAACCATAACTGCTGCATGCATAATGCTAAATTAAATGGCTAAGTTTGTGGACTGTGTGAACAGGTTCGCTGTCCAGGAGCAGGTGAGTTATCTGTTGGAGATGTTTGGTCGGCATGAATAACCTGTATACACATGACTCTGTGCGCTGTCTCCACCTGAACATCCAGTTAACAGAGCACATAGCACACTGCGCTATTTGTAGATGGAAAAGAGTCTATTTCTGATATTCTAGCCTTGGGTAAATTTCTAATGTTCTTTTATCCGAACACTCATGAAACAGTAAACAGTTCAGGGTTGCAGGAAGCTGAATCCTAAGGCTGTATTCAGACAGACAACAGCTCTGTCTGAAAAAAAAAAAGGGAGACTCTGAGTCATTTCAATGAGGCCACTACGCTGGCACACATGGTCATTTGGCATAACAGTTAAAAAGTTCCCATGCAGTCAAATTTAGATTTTTAAGTGTATTTTTTACACATACATTGCGCTATACGTCACCTGTACATCAGCATCTGGGCAAGAAATAACAAAAAAGTTGTTTTGTAGGTATTCTCTGGTGTTTTTAATGGCGTTTTAAAAACTGTTTTCCAGATGGACAGATAGCTTTAGCTTAGTTGTTGCTTAAGTAGGTGACTGTAATTGTTAGCTGTTAGCGGGCTCGAAAGACAGTATTGAGGTCATTTGCAGTTACCTGATGGAACGATAGCTTTACTTGTTGTTAAAGTCAGTTAGCTAACCCAGACGAAGAGCTAACAATTTTGGTGCAACAACAAACATAAAGTAGGCATAAACCGAGTGCAGTTCTCTTCTCACTGCCACGTTGGAAATTAACGAATGATGACCTCGCATTTTGCAGGGAATTTTACATTAATTCTACATTTGCAATAGAACATTATTTTTTTTCCATTTGAAAACTGCTCACCATTCACTTTAATTGTTTGGGAGATTCTGCAGCAGATTTCCTGTAATACTTCCAGCAGTGTTTTGTGGACCTTCAATCTGCGTGAGGGTGAGTAGATAATGACTGAATTTTCATTTTTGGGTGAACTGTCCCTTTAAGGGAAAGCTGCATTTTATAGCCAGATCTATTATTAGAATATTTACATGAAATTACAGACACAAATTAATTTTGTTTAATGTGTTTTATTCCATTCTTAAACAGTACAAGGTTTGTTTTCCACATGCCATCCAGGCAGTGTTGTCTATTTTCTAAAATATCCTTGTATGCTGTAGAATAAACGTCACAGAGCTCAACATGACATCATGGAGAATTTCTGCGCTACCCACAATCCTACAGTGTTTACGGCGATGTCCCTGACTGATGGAGCTCGCTGTTACCATGGAAATATTTACCACACAACACGAGTCACGCTAATAATGTCGTTATGGCACAGTGAATATAATTTAAATACACACACAACAAAAAACTACAACCTATTACAACACTGTTATTAACAGTATAGGCTCTATAATAATGATTAAAAAGTCAAATTCAAGAAGAAGCTGTGTCATTTGCAATGATTTATGGGATGAGTAGTTCCTTCACTCTTAAGAAAAACGATGTACACAGTCTTGTACCTTTGCCTCTTTCACTTTTTTTTTGCTCTGAATCAAATGTTTTACTGTCACGACTTATCTTGTAGGTGGTTGGTTTTGTTCCAGGCTTCAGACTCTTGATAAAAGGATTTTCTGAACAGTCCAAGGAGTGAATGAACAGGAAATTCACTTCTGGAACTCGAGCCATTGAAGAACTGTCACTGTTGAGTTGAGCTCTATTGGGGCCCAAACCAAGACAAACAGCCCCACAGACAAAAAGAACGCAAACAGGTGTGTCATACCTATTATCATGGCACATAAGTCTTCCTAAGTGACACCACTTTGTCAACATCCTCATTGCATTTTGACAGTCCTGACAATATGAAAATTGAGAAACAATAACTGCTGTGTGTGAGGAATACAATACCCGAAGCAGAACCCTGACCTGATGCCATAAATGATTCACGCGATCTCACACGGCAAGTTTTCTCTTTCTGAGAAGTGGGATAACAGAAGGAGGAGGAGAATACAAATAAGCTTGCTGAAATATAGCAGAATAATCCAGCAGCACGGAGGCTTTAAGCCTGCTGCTTTCTGCTGAAATGATCCTGAATCTGCAACAAAACCACTCCTGTTACGTAACACTTAGCGAAGCAATTACATGGACTCAGGCTGTTATCCCTCGCTCATAACAGCAGCGTCCTGAGTCTGAAAGTACACCACCACCACCATCCCCGCTGACACCGTCAGACCTTCACTCAGGCCCTTTTTCTGACGCTTCCATCTGAGGCTGTTTGACGTATACCTTCTTTTGTCAATAAACTGCATGAGCTGAACATTATGCTCGCTTTTTTTTTTTTAACCACACTCACAATGATGCTTTATTTTAAGAGATTAGAAAAAAAACATTTAAAAAAGACATTATCACATTACAGATAATGAATAACTGAAGATTTATGTTTGATTTAACGCTTTAAAATGGACCAGAACGACTGGAATATGTTTGCTTATGCCAGGAGGAAAGGAAAAGTTCAAAATAAGAGCCTCTGTCTCCTATAAATGAGCTCAATTTAAGACCATTATGACACTTTGACCATGTTCTCATACTTAAATTCAGCTCCTGAGAAGTGGCCTTTGTCTCGTCTCAGCCCGAGACTAATTTGAGCCCTATTGAAGACCTTAAAATGGTCTTTTTTTATTTTTGGTCTTGCTGCTACGATCTTTAAATTTGTCTTCAATAATCAGCTCTTGAGGTAACAGTGAGACCTAAAAGGAAACTCAGCTGTCTTAAATGAGATCTTAAATTTGCCTCAGTGGTCAAATTAAAGTCTTGTTGCTCAATACGGTCGTCAAAGAGACACCTTTGAGTTCAGCAAAAGATCTCTTTGCTCCTTTTTTCTCCAAAGAGGTTTCAGGAGAAACGGATGAAACTTCAGTGAGCTCGAAATAAGAATCTTATTTATTTCTCATAAGACAAAGAAAAGACGACAAATAAAAATGTTGCCCTCCTTCCTGGGTACATGTTAAATGACACCATAAAGAAACTTTGGGATGAACCTGCGAGCCAGACTGCCTTATTGGCCAACATCAGTGACCGCCCTCACTAATGCTCTTTGTGACTGAAGGGGAGTAAATCCCTGCAGCAGCCGGGTTCCAAAATCTGCAGGTGGAAAGCCTGAAACCAGAAGAGAGGCGGCTGTTTATAGCAGCAGATTAATGGCCATGGTTTTGAAATGAAATGTTCAACGATCACATGCGGTGTAAGGGTTGGGTGGCCACGTATATAATGTGGCAAGTACAGGAGAACAGCAGCATCCACACTGAAACAACAACGAAAAACCTCCATCTATACAAGAGTTTTAACATGGTTTCAGAAATTATCTTAGTCCATATTAACATGTTTTAGAATGCATATCACATGTGGACATACAGTTCAGGGAAGGGCTTTACCAATCTGTTAGAATACAAGTAAAGTTTATGGGCTGACTGGGAACTCAAGGGCAGGGCTTTGCAGGAGAACCGCTAGAAAACTATTCTGGTGCAATTTTCACTGAACTGAATGGTCGCCATCTTTGTGTCCTGTAATAGATCCACGTCTCAAAATAAGGAGGTAGTATCTCAAAATAACAGCTCGATTCCAACAGGCATGGCTGTGTCGATTCAAGGCTGCACGGTGTCGGACGTAGCTGATCGCTGCCATTCAACACAGTGCTCGTGATTCCACCAACAGCGCTGCATGATTTTTTGAGGGATGCAGCATCAATCAGCACAGAGCAGACTGAGCGGGCAGGAAGCCAGACACAGAAACACCAGAGAGAACCCGGTCAGTTTTCAAAATAAAAGACCCCCTGCAGACTCACAATCATAAAAACAGACAAAAATTAACTTTTTAAATTTGTAACCTACGCACAAAAAGCAAGGAAAGAGGACCTAAACAGCTAAATCTGAGCAAGTCAACATAATCAAGCAGGCAAAAGGCTCTGCTGCCAGTAGGATATGGAACCGTGTGGAAGACGGATCAAAACCATGGCACAGACATGCAATGCCCAGAGGAATCAGCGGGTTAGTATCTGAAAATTAGGAGTAGCTTTGACATGAATCAACAGTCTCATATAAAACACCCCCCCGACACAAGCTTTGTTTTCCCCGAAAAACATTTAATTTGCACACTTCTCCAGTTGTTTTTAATTTGCTGCCTTATTAAAAACATTTCCCAGAATCAGCAGTGCTTCCTTGGAAACATAAGGGAGGGGCGTGAGAAAGAATTATCCTGGAAGTTTTCGGCAATAAAAGGTCAATCATGACAAAGGCTGAGTGTCAGGTTTGCGTATTTTCCTGGTAACTTCACCAGACAAGGAAGAGAAATTCCAAAAGAAACACGATCTACCTGATGTCTCAATTAATGAATCATGGCTCCCTTTTTTATACACCTAACCACAAAGTCGGCCTAATACGTGTTTACAGTATGGAAGGATAATTACATCAAATCACTTGCTTCCATCGTTGAATGAGGAATAGAGACAATCTTGTGTGTTTCCAGCTCTGTTTCAGGCTTCCTGCAGCTGAATTTCCATCATCTCCTCTTGCCAGCAGGTGAGAGATGTTGAGGTGTAGGGTTGTTCAGCTCCACATCCCACACACTGCATTAAACTCTCACATCCCTCCATACAGTACACTCAGGTGCCCACACACACAGCGAGAGGGCTGCAGGTGAAACAAGTGGCTGACTGACACCGAATATTTCTGGAGCCTGTAATGTGCTACGAGTCCATTTATAGAGGTAGGAGGGAAAAGAAAGATGCTCTGCTGGGGTTCTTCATTGTTAGCACTTGACTGTTTAACACGCAGGAGGACTAATTAGTCTAAAATGATCGGTTAATGAAGGAATATTCAGTGCATTTCTCTCAAAAATCAGTTCGTTTTCAGAGCACACTCCTGCTGAAAAACAGGCTCAGATTGTCTGAACCAAAGTGCAGCAGTGAACAAAGTGACGTTAGCAGAATTTTCATCCATTAAAGTGATTATTCTCCTCGCAAAAAAGCTGTAATTTTTGTTAGAACAGAGTGACACTCCAATGAATGATTTGGCAGCTCTGGCGAGAGCAAGTTGCTCGCAGTGTTTTTGAAATTCAATTTCATAAAGCAGCCGACTGTGGAAATGGGACTTTGCTCTCAGCATTAATGACCAAAAAGGCCAAATTAGCCAGAGGGGAAAACAACGTAAAAGGCAGCTAGGACTGTTTGTTTGGATCTCCATTAGCCTCTGCTGCACTGGCTCCTAATCTTACAGCGAGGTTACGTCGGAGCACTAATTCAGAACTGTGTGTGCTGTAAAGGGAAAGGAGCCGGCTAGAACAGGGCAATCAGAGTGCAGATCCTCGCCAGGCAACAGATGGTGAAGCACCTACTGCAATTCCACCGCAACTACCAGGTGCAACCAGCAGAGATTTGCAAAGTTAACCCGAGATGAAACGAGATTTCAAACTGAAGCGGTTGTTGATCACTTGCAGCCCCGACTGGCCGGTTAAGAGTGAAGAGTCAGCCGTCAATGGTCGTATAAAGAAGAGCCGTCAAAAAATAGAATCACTGTCTTACTGTCTTCACTTTGAGACTGTTTTTACTGAGGAGGACAGAGGACAAATTAGAGATTTGTGTGTAATTTTGTCAAACATTAACCTTGGCCTTTGACCACCATATAATCAGTTCATCCTTGAGTCCAAGTGGTCATTTGTACGAAGTTTGACGGTGACGGCTAAAATGTTGTATGTTATGGGTAAGCCTGTTCGGGGTTGACATGTCTAGTCTCTTTCTAATATATTTCTCTTGTCTTGTTCTTTTACATAACTAAGTAGAAGTGTAAAAAAAAAGTCAAATCCAAAAGATATATATGTGTAGGGGTTCCTGGTATATTTTCTATCTTGTAAGGGGGGTCCTTGGCTGAGAAAACATTTAGAACCTCTGCAAAAACACAATAACCCATCAATGTGAGGTGTACACAGGTGCATCAGTTGTTCAACAACCTGACTGCCTGCGGACAGACACTGAGTGGTGTGTGTGTGTGTGTGTGTGTGTGTGTGAAAAGTGGACCTCTTCTCCACTGTATTGATTTTTTTGTTTTTTAACAAATGTGTGACAAATTAAATAAAAACCTGAATAAATGAGTCGGGGACATAATGAATTCAAATGCTTTCATACAGGGTACTGAATGGTACTATGGTTGCTATAGCAACAGTTGTGCATGTAGGTGCTGCGGCCGGTAGCTCTTTTCAAATTTCAAGTTTCACTACTTTTCTCCTTCAATCTGTTTTTTTTCCCGTTTGCTTTATTGCTGAGACACAAATCACCTGTGACAGAAATACACATTTGAAAAGAAAGTGTGAGGTTCGGCTTAAACATCAGCGGATCCCGAGACAGACGACATGGATGACATCCAGCAAAGTTATTGTATGTGTGTGTAACACACACATACACACTTTTATTGTTGTATGATGATAATAAACCACCCTGATACCTTGAATAGTTTGACGAAAATGATGTGAATCATATGCTATCGCAGTCACAGTCTCTTGATCTCAACCCAAATGAACATCAAAAGCAGGTTTTGGGGACTAGGGGCGGCAGTTCAATCCATTTCGATGATTCATCCTTCTTTTTTCATTTCCTTGTGCTATAAATTCCAACATCAGCCTACATGGGTTTGTTTTACCAGTAAGACTTGCGTTTTAATGTCTCTCTTTGTCATCTGTGATGTTGAAAAATCAGATTTCCACACAGTCAGAGAAAATAGAAGCGTGCATTTATAAAATCCCTTCTCTCCCTGGGCTGCTGACGGCGCCGTCACCTGCCCTGCACGCTC
>JAJHUR010136911.1:8401-27667 GCA_027495735.1 Lutjanus campechanus
AAAAAAAAAACAAATCAAATCAAAAACTAGGTGCAGTACTTGTGATGTACAGGCTGTGCATAGAGGCGAATTTAACAGTGACTTGAATGACAGTAATTGGCATGTCTGGCTGAGAGGCGCTATCCACAGCACTGAAAGGAGCGCTGGAGGATTTAATTCTGGCACGTTAAATTAGCATTTAACCTTTTGTTTTGTTATTATCACATTGGCCATGTGTCTGGGGGTAAGAAAGGACAAAGAAATGAATACAGGGCTTCGGCAAGGTTCAACAAGTTAAATTTGAGACTTTTAAACACCTTTTAAAGACCCTCATGAATGTAATTTAAGACCCATTTCACGTTCATACTTGCAATAAATTATGCTGTTTAATTAACTAATTAATTAATTAGTGTTAAATTATCTCCTAATGAAATCGGCCAATCCAAATTGTGTAATGTGAGACATCTTGTCCTTTCTGCACTTGAAGGTCATTAGTGGTAATGTGTTGCATGTTGGTTTCATTTTGTAGGCTAGTTGTAGGCTAGCTAAAAATTCAGATGATTGGATTTTAGACTTTTTAAGACTGCAGGACCCACAGAGCCCTGGAATGGGTGTAGTGTTGACACTACTCTGACTGACACTATTTTCCCTGAGTGAGAAAATAAAAATATTCACAGTTCACATAATACGTTTTTTAAGCACTTGAGGATCAAATCATCACTAAAGGGTATGGCCCCGCTCAGAAAGAGTGCAGTTTTTGCAGTGAGGGGCGTCTTTTTCAGTTGTTTCCTGCAGACTTGCAGATGTATTAGAAAGCCAGAGGCAGAGACAGAGTGAGCGCTCACTGTGGACTGACGTAATATTCTCAACATAATGAAACTATTCATGATTGTATGCTCGGTTATAGAAGTCTAATGTATGTAAACTTGTCACCGTACATTTTAAGCTCGGCATGCATGTGTGTGTCATTGCGGTTCTTAAACAAACAGCACTACAGATACAAACCATTTGTCCGATAGTAGTTCTATATGGCTGAAATTTAGCATTGGCTGTCAAACAAAAATCTGGCTTAAACCCTGTGTGTGTTTTGTTAAATGCAAATATTTAAATACTGTGTCTCTCACATTAAAACAAGAAAAAAAAAAGACTTAGTTTGATGACGTGAAGTGGTGCAGGATGATGGGAGCTGTTCTGGTCACTTTTAAACAACCACCATTGCTGATGAAAATCTATCCGACGTGACTGAGGCAGAAATCATATTTATGGACGAGGTAATGTTTGTCCTTAAAAAAAAATGTAAGGGGTGTAAGTTCGTTAGCAGCTATACTTGTTGTCTAGCAACTACCTTGCATTTAGTAATCGGGCTGTGACGGTATGAAGTTTTTTCTTGGCTTTTTCTCAGATGGCAGTTTACCGTGACGACCCAACTATCCATTTTCCACACTTGAAAACAGTTGCTGTTTTTGCTAGCATGCTGTTAACCATCTACTGGCAATCCCATGGTGCCTTGGGTCGAGTCTGTCAACCACCCAATCCTGGCTTGTCAACCAATCAAAGGCTGTATTGCTGGCTTGTAATGTGGGGCAGCACTGATCCATAAGTGTATTAATAGATCAATGCGTTGATCTGAAAGCCAGTGTGGATTTTTTTTTTTTTTAATGGGACATATATATTAATGAACATTTTCATGTAAATATGTTTGAGATTGTAGCCAAGGCTAATTTCCGTCTCTAGTCCCGTTGGCAGGTTGGTATTCACAGAAAAAGAGAAAAAAAAAGGTAACAAGAAAAGAGAAATATTAGAAAAGAAACAAACAAGCAAACAAACAAACAAAGTTAGAGTGCTAATATTAGAGTGCAAGGTGCTAAAGTGACTCAATAAATATCACATTGTTATGATTTTAATAGTATTTTTTTTTCTTTTCAGTGAACATGAAAATTACAACGCAAAACAGATCATTTCCGCTAATCGTATCGTAATCGCAATTTCAGTCAAAATAATAGCAATAGGACTAATTGTGCAGCCCTACAACTACTGTAGCCAGCACCGGCTGGGAGGAAACACACTGTTACCTTGAATAAATAATGGATTTCTCTGGGTTTGAAAATTGTTTAAACATTTGGGATGATATAAGTAGCCAACTCAACATATACAATAATATATAACATAGTGTTTTTAGACATTTTAATGCAGAAATGTTACATATTATAGCTTTGAAAGTAGTGACCAAGACATGAGCTGTGTAGTACTGCATGCTCATCCAGCTGTGCAGCGTCCAGAACAGAGGTCAGAGTTGACAGTCGTTTGAAACCAACTCCGGCTCTTTTCTAATCTTCCCTCTGCCTTTACAAATTCAATAGGAAACACTGAGGTCAAACTCCTGTTCAAGAGATGTAATTGAATAATTGACCAGGGAACAAAAAGAGTCGATTTCATCCATTGGGCGCAGGTCTGATTTCAGATGAACGTGCACTCTGAACTTTTCAACCGTGCCTCATGTTAATGGTATTAACTCCGTCTGTGACTCAATACTGGCCTCTCTGAAGCAACTTGTGACCCCTGCCCCACCCACCCACCCACCCATCTACAGCATCACCAGCATGACCAGCATGGCTCAGGACTCTGAGTGTGTGTGCGCTACACATAACACACATCAGACCCACTCAATCACAATTCAGGCCTATTGACTTTGTTTCCAAGTGAAGACTGGTGTCTCGGAGTTATAAGTCATCCAGAAAACGCCCGAGGCTTTCGCTTTGTTTGCGTCGTTCCCAGACATGGTGATTTATGTTGCTAAACGCAGATTAAAATCAAAAGGTAAGGGCTTTGCGCTAATTGGCTTGTGCTTTGTTTGTAAGATTGGCCTGGTTAAGAGGAGAGTGAAGGGGGGTTACAAACCCCACAAGACAAAGTGTTCTCATTGTCCTATTGTGCTGGCCAAAATCCTTTACCAACCAAACACCTTAGATGGATTACACTTTGTTCACACTGTGCTTGATCATTTGCCTTCTGATTTAATTTGTTCTCCCCTCGTTAAACATTCATTGAGAACCGGCGTGGCCATCTGGTCGAGGGAGGTCCGCTCTTATGGTTTAACTGCTGCGAGCGGTGATGTCTACATCGAAGTCACAGGGTATGGTATGGTTCCTACTGGATCTATATGGCGCACACGAGAAGGGGGGGCCCCTACGGGCTCGCCTGATTTACAGACCGCAGGCTGTTCTTAATCCCCGCCCCTCTCAGCAGCGATCACGCCCGCCCGAGATTGATGAAGCTGGCAGGAGGTTAAAAGCTGCTCACTGTGGGAAGGCCAATACGGACCCTAACCTTACTCGGCCAAGGCTCGGAGGGGACAGAAGCTTGGCGGCAAGGGGGGGCGCGGAGAGGGAAATGAAGCCATGTGGGCCAAGCGAAATCTGCCTCCGCACTTTAAAGCTCCCTCTGAGTGACAGATGTAGAGCACTCGCCGACAAACTTTCTGCTTGTCAACAACACCAAAACACTTTCGAAGGCGTTGTAACCTAATTTTTCCACATCATCATTCATGCCTTCACCATGATAATACTTCCAACTTTCCCAAATTCTGACTGATCATCTTTTTTTTTTCATCACGTTAAAACTATCTAGATGGATAAACAGAACTACAGGCCAGAGAACAAAATATATATGTTAGATTTTATGGGTGAACTGTCCCTCTTAATCCTGCAGTGTGAAATGTTTACAGCTTGTATCTTGGCTCAGTTTTGTATCAGTTAAAATCTCTCATTTTTGAGAGTATTTATCTGCACCGTGTCATTTGGCAATAAAATAGCAAAAAACATAATGTTGTTCCTCTATTAATGAGGTGAAAACACTCAGAAATGTTCTAGTTTGATGTGGGGGTGTTTCTTCTCAGATAGATCTAATTGCTGGTGGTAGAGGGTGTAGGCGTTTGCTCTCAGCACGCTTTACTGGGTGAGGATGCTTCAGGTGATATATGTAGTTTTTTCCATCAGTTAACAGTATACATCATCTGCATGTATCTGTATCTGTTCTAACTTTCGTAGTCCAGGCCCGTTTGATACTGCCTCGTTCACTGAGTACACAAACTGAGGTTTAGTAGTCAGTTATTTTCATTATCACTTGTTTGCTTCATAAAATGCCAGAAAATTGTGAAAAATGTTGATCACCGTTTCCCAAAGGCCAAAACGATGTCCTAAAAGGTCTTGTTTTGTCCACAGCTCACAAATATTCAGTTTACTGTCATGGAGGAGTAAAGAAACAAGAAAATATTCACACTCGCAGTGACATCTCCGATTGCCTGTTTATTACAAGACTAGCCTTTTCGGTACCAAAACAACCTTACTGTACCTATTTTAAAAAAAATAAAAAAATAAAATTAAATAGTACTTTTTTTTTTTTAGAAAAAGTTTTGTTTCTTAGTGATAGGATTTACAGTCACTTGATGTTCTATTTCTTATTTTCATGTCAACAAGATTGTAGAGGGCGACCAGCCTTTACTTTGTTTATATCGTCTCGCTCTACTTCCCTTCAATCCTTTCGTTAGTGTGTTTGGTCTGAGAGTCTTTCAGCTTTGCTCAAACAATACTGTCTGATCACTGCACAGCTTCCACCGACTTTGGCACGCTTCGACAGTACAGTTGGCAAGCTCTGCCTGCTTCTTGACTCTCGTAGTTCAGCCATCTGGTCCGATATTACACCTTAACTCCGAACACCGAAGACACGTTCACAAATGTAAAGGAAAACATAGATCTATAAATATAAATGAATGAAAGGAAAGAAGCAGCACAACAACAAGTTGTTTCCTCGAGCATTCTCCACACTTGTGGATGTGTTGTTTGGTAACGGGGCGGGGTCCAGGCGCAGCCATTCAAAGTTCACTACAGTAGGCTCTTGAGCTGGCACCATCTGCTTCTTTCTCACACAAAGACAACAGGCAGAGAAGTGTGGGCCTACTGTAGTTTAATGTGCAAGCTTGTAATAGGATTAAGCAGATCCTCGTCTTGTCAGGCTGGATTAAAATATTCTCTCTGCTAAAGACCTGAGACGGGAAGACAGCGGCTCCGCACGCCCCTCTCACAGCCCTGATAATGCCTCCACACTGATTCCCATTTGATCATTCAAGAACAATTAAAACAGCGGCCGAGCTGATTAACACTAAGCACCAATTGACTCGCCCGTTGCTTCTGATGTGTGTAATGCAGTTTTTGCGGCCGCCGTTTTGTTCTTTTTTTGTCCAATCAATTGCTGATTTAGCTTGCAAATCTGACACTCTGTCTAGATCTCATTGAAAAAACAAAGCTGGGATAAGTGGTAAAACTTTTTCTTTTCTTTTTTTTTAAATGAGGCAATTAATTTTCCGAGATTTTGTTTTTCCTCTTTGCTCTTCAGCATTTGAAATAGATTGTGTTCTGACCTTTGGCAATGATTCGCACGATCAGTATTCTGCCACAAGCTAAGCCATGCAATTCATCTATTATTAAAATATTAATAGCATGAGGAAAAAAACACAGAAACAAGACGCTAAATGAGATTAGGAAGTGGGAGCAATATTAGATAATATGCTTGTCTAATTGAGATTTGCCTCGATTTTACCGCACTTCAGAGGGCATGACAGTTCAATTATCACACCATTAATATTTCAGCGTGCTGTAGATTCAGCAGGACGAGGCGACTACAGACCAGAGCTGAGCAGAGGACGGAGTGACAGTACGAAGAGGAGGAGGAGGAGGAGGAGGAGGGTGGAGGAGTGAAGAGGAGAGGCTCTCAGGTGTGGAGAAATGAGGCTTGGCCGGAGAAAGATATAGAGAGGCTGCAGTGATGAACTGCGGGGTTTGTGACCCCTGTGTTCTCTATGAACTAATGAAGAACGACCCCAGTGACCCTACGTGAACTTTCCTCACCAAGGAGAGAGTGGGATACAGCACGTGTGACTTGCAGTGAGCCTGCAGAGCATTATGGAACTGTACACTACAGAAATATAAATACATTTTTGTTTTTGCATTTTTTATGAGTTAAAGTAAAAAGAATATCTTCTTCTATGCACACAAAAGGTTTATTTCTCTCAGATTTTATTCACAAATTTGTTCAAATCTGTGTTAGTGAGCACGTCTCTACTAACAAGGCTAAAGATACCAATTCTTTTTCCATGAGTCATGACCCCCCCCCCGACTCTGCCTGTGATTAGTGTAACCTGATATTCTTTCCTTAACCCTAACCCTAACCCAGGGGTCTCCAACCTACGGCTCCGGAGCTGCATGCAGCTCTTTTGCCCCTCTCCAGTGGCTCCCTGTGACTTTGACAAAAAGATTTAACGAAATCGATAATGGTTCCTTTTTTTATTTTAATTTTCTAGTATCGTTGTATGCTTATCGTGATTCTTACATTCTCCAGTTGTAAAAATGTGTAGCCTATACACTGAATGAAAAAAAAAAAGTTGACTAAAATGTCAGAGCCTGTGCCTATGACTCGGCAGCTCTAGCTAAAAAAGAATCTTAAAGGTCAGTCGAAAATGACTCTTGATAAAAAGGTTGTTAATGCCTGCCCTAACCAATCACTTCTCATGCCTAAACATAAACAACGCAATCAACAAAGGCCACAAGTACTGGCTAATCACAAGCAGATTCGGGCGGGTCATGACTTTGCCTTTGACTTTGTTTCCTGTGCATTATATTGTGATGTTGCTGCATCTCCAAAAAGTGGTGGAAACGTTGGGACCGGCAGACAACGTCACATGTCACAAGTTACATTGCAACCATGTTCCTGACATACCGGCGACATTTAAAATCACATGCTAGCGACAACACTGTAGGTTGCTACGACGTCACATGTCACAAAAGTTACGTTGCAACATGTTCCTGCAACGACTTGGTGTTAGCAGGAATGTGGCATAGCCATAGTTTAGTGTGAGGGTCAGCAACCTGCCGCTCCAGAGCCACATGCCGCTCTCTAGTGGCTCCCTGTGGTTTTGACAAAAAATTATATGAAAATGAATAATTGTTCTTTGTTTAACAATGCAATTTTCATTCATTATTGTTGTAGATCCAAAGTGATTCTTACATCCAGTTGTAAAACTGTTTTAAGATTTCATCTATTAAAACGTGCATCAGCCTATGTCTAGGGCTCAAAATAGAAAATTTCATAGTTACAACTCTAGACATCTATTTTTTTTCTTTTCAAAAATTGCTCCTTTGATCACAAAGGTTATTAATGCCAGGTTTAGTACATAATAAATGTGTAAATATGTTTTTCTTGAAAGATAGAAATTCACATTTTAGAATGTACTTTTGGATCTTGGATTATCCTGGCAAAGGTGAAGTGCTCATTCACATGGATTTTAACTTGTGAACAAAATCTGTGGGAGCTAAACCTTTTGTGTGCACAGAGGAAGTCATTTTATTTACTTCAAATCATGAACAATGTAAACAAAAAACAAAGTGTTGCATTATACTTTTGTTGAGTATACATGCAGCTCTACAGCAGGATGATCATGTCACCAGCTGGGGCTGGACATCCTGGAGCAAGCGAATGTATGATGTAGTTCATTTGGAAAAAGAGAGAACAAACAACTGAAGTGGTTTCCATCTTATCAGCGATGTGCATTTTTCTAAAAGCCTCCATTTTTTTTCATAACAAAGAGCATGAAGTCTTTCCCCAGCCTCTAATTAGCTGCTCTTTTGTGTGTCTGAAAGCTGTTTATCTCCATAGAATGCAAAGTTCTGCTCAGAATATTCAGGCAGAACAGCGATGGAAACTGTACCGAATAAAACCTACATTTCTGCCACGGATTATGACTTTTAATTCTAGTCCGTTGCATAATTTATATGCTGAATAAAAACACTTAAACGGTCACCAGAGCATGCCAGCTGACATGATAATAAATCATGTATGTGAATGCATGTGCTGTGCAGGCTAAACCTACGTAGCAGATGCTGTCAGAGTCCTCACTTTGAACCTGTTAATATGTTTAAAGCAAGAGAAAAGGTTTCAGAAAGTGCTCTGCACCTGTGTGCATCACAGCTTACAGCTTTTTTTTTTTCTTCTTCGTTTTCCCTCTGATCTGCTCTCTTTGAAGTCCCACAGGAGTGCCCCCTTGCCCAGGACAATAATCACATTAGTGTGTGATCCTCGCTGAGTAGCCGGCAGAGAGATGAATTCACAAGTTGGACTGCAGGGACTGGAATATTATTTTGTGAGGACTAACACAGCGTGCTCCTCTCCACATTCATTCACTCCGTCTGACTGATGCTGGCAATTTCCCCAGACGAAAACTGTGCCACGGCAAGACATGATCGATGGCTCTTATATCCCAAATCCTTACCTCCATCAGACCCCGAAGCAATTTATTTCTGCCAACAACCAGGAATTTCTGATGTCCCTACAGCACCGACACAGTGGCAGCAGTAGCAAAACCCACTTTTTTTTTCCAGAAATACCTCTGCTGCTTCATCCACTTTTTAATCCCTGCAGGTGTCCAATATACATACAGTCAAAATCATCATTTCGGCTTGGGAAATGAGATGTTCTCTGCCGGCTGTAATTCAGTATTTGAATTTCCTGTTCCGTGCTCCAGCCGAGCATCTGGACAGCGTTACTCTGGGTAAGCTGTTTGACAAAGCTGTCGGATGTGTGGCCCAGTTCCTGTGGCTCTCCATCACTTAATAGGGTCGAGCCAAGGTTGTGTTGAGACAAGTCCAACGGCATGAGCTTAGTATTTTAAATATGACAAGGCAGAATGTCTACATACAGTAAAACCATCACAACAAATCATTTAGTTTACTACTGAGGTCTGAAAAATGTGACACATCTGTCAATCACTGCAATTTCTTTAGAGTCATCTTCCAGAATCAAGTGTCAGGTTAAAAAACATAATTCACTCAGTTGCTGGTTTATTATACCTAGCCAAAACTAACACAGACTAAGGCTTTAAAAGATCTTGTAAAGTAACAATGTTTGTCAAACCACAGAAACATGCGTTATTAGACACTCAGCCAAATCTGAATGATTAAAAAAAAACTCCAAGTATATGAAATCTGGTCTCAAAATCATGAAAAATTGGGCAGTTTTCTCTGCTCTGAAGCACTGGGGGCGTGTCCGCTCTGCTGTCTCAGTGTCTGAAAATGACCTGAAACATGGACGCTCCATCTAACAGCTTTATTGGACATGTGCAGACATGTTTGAGCCACCAGAGCCAGAGGACGGTGACAGGATGTTTTTTTTTACCCCCTTCTGAGTTGGGTTGGTGGAACTGAAGTGAGCTGAAGTGAACTGCTGGGATGATTTGTACTGAGAGAGTCGCTGAAAGTATGTTTGTAACATTACGGAGGGGGAGGCGGCGTCATTTTTGTGTCAGTTCATGGGGCTCATGTAGTGTTGGGGGACCATGGTGCTGACACATCACCAAGCCATGCCACGAGGTCTGCCAAAAAAAAACCTGAACAACAACCACCAGTATGACTCCACAGTTGAGTACTACATAGTTTTCAGTCTCTTGACATGTTTTAAGTAACTATGTTCTAACATGTATAATGAATGCTTGGAAGAAAAACTCTTTTTTCCCTTTAAATGGACTTTAAGACAGACTGTCCACACAGTTATTTGCAAGTGATCAGATCTCATCCGTCTGTCTAGACATCACTAACCTGTCTGTATGGGTTGCTATGGTGATGGCGTAGGCATCAATGACTATTGACGCCAGTGATGCAGCTCTCCAACGCATAAGCATGAGACATGAAGATCCATCACCTCGCCATTCAAACAATCACGCTGTCAAGTCATGGTGCATAACTCCTCCATCACAGCAGACAAACTCAGAGGCTGACTTACACTGCAGTGCTCAGCTGCTCTGATGCACCTCTGTAACTCTGGATTTAATGTCGTCACTGTGTGGCGCACTGCGAGAGACACTTTGAAACCTGGTGTGAGGCCGGACTGAGATGCATCCATAGCAATCCGAACGGAATCACATTTCAGTCCACCTCCAAATGTGGCTTGGAACACGGAATCCATTTACAAAATTGCATTTTCTGCCTGGTTTTTTGTTTGTTGAAACTGAGGTCTTAATTAACCCATCATCATTTTGGAGGATGTTCAACAACACCTCAGACTTTGTAGCTTGTTAAATGATCATTTATTTGAATGAACATGTCTCTAAAACAGTTTCAACACAAACTGAACATTACAGCCTCCTCATTTTGGAGGATGTAGTTATGTGTATCCAATAAACTTGCAACTGAGCGTATTTTGCCCAGTTTGATCTTAATGCACATTTAACGCACAGGACAGGAGAGACAGGAGAGAGAGGGCAACATTCTTCTGCTTTGTGCTTCTGTTTTCATCTCTAAAATCAAACTTATTTTTGCTAACGTTGTCTACGTTACATTACAACCTGCCTTTAACACAATTCTCTTCAGACAATGAACCAATGAAAGCGAGATGCTTTCAAGACCAACAATATCTCCAACTAAAAAATCAGTTTGGTTACACTGACAGATACAGTAACTACAGCACAAAGCTTCGAAACACAATCATCAACTTATTCAACAGTATCAATGACTGAAAACTATCTTTTACCTTTGTAAATGACAAATAGGTTCATGGTCACAGTTTTAACCAAAGTTATCTCATAATAAAAATATTCTATGTCTTATGTATCATCATAAATATTCAGTCGATATATTAAAACTAATTTAAGGTCTGCAGTGATAACCCAGTGAAGTTTAAGGCTTCTGTGCTTTAAAAGCATGAACTATATGGAGAACATAAGCCTACAGAATGTTTCAGAATCTCATTGAAGCCTGATTCATCTTGTGAAATAAAAGATGATCTTTCACCTCGCCTGAAGCCAGATGGTGTAATTATGTATTTACATTGCATTTTCTCTTATCTCGCTAACCTCAAATGTAAAGAATAATAACTTACACTGACTAAAAGAACTATTATTTTAACACTCCTTACATTAAATTGTGTCTGACTAGCCCTGTTCCATGGCTTCCCACAGTTTTGCGCCTGCAAACACTACAGATGGTACTTTTAACTTGTCACACATCTGCCATGAAACACTTGAATGTATCACACTACTCAGATGTGTATGAGACAGCTTAGTAAATAAGACAGAAATGTCACAAGAAGTAAACTTTTTCATTGTTATAAACTGTTGATTTTTCTGTGACAAGTATTTGGATTTGCAAAGTTTTGAAGACTTGGTTGTTTAGTCACAGTGCTGATTTGGCTCTGGCTTGTTCAAAACTCTCTAAAACTCACCCTGGCTGTTGTGGTCTCATAGAAACAAGGGAAATGTTTTGACATATTCACTTATTTTAAAGAATAATAAATTGTCAATAAAAAATGTAATGGCAGATGTTTCTGCTATATACAGAAGAGTATTAGGGTAAGGTGTAAAGGAAGGGGGAGTCAAAATATCGAGAACGTTGAACTTTATTCTCGATTTGGCAACTTTTTTATTGACATTTTGACTCTACTCTCAACATTTTGACTCTATTCTTGACTTTTCAATTATTACTCTTGACATTTCAATTTAGCTCTCAATTTCTACTTGAAACTCAACATTCAGACTTTATTCTCAACACTTCACCTTTCTTTTCAACATTTTGACTTCATTCTCAAAATTCCAACCTTATTCTTGACATTTTGACATTTAGACTGTTTCTCAACTTTTCAACTTTATTTTCGACATTTCAACCTCACTCTCCACATTTAGACTTTATTCTCAAAATTCTAACTTTATACTTGACATTTCAACTTTATTATCAATGTTTAGACTTTATTCTCAAAAATTCCAACTTTATACTTGACATTTCAACTTTATTCTCAACTTTTCAACTTTATTCTCAACATTTCAACTTTATTCTTGACATTTCAACTATATTATGCATGTTTAAACTTTATTCTCAACATTTCAACGTTATACTTGACATTTCAACTAGACTATTCTCAACATTTCAACTTTATTCTCGACTTTTCAACTTTATTCTTGACTTTTCAACTTTATTCTTGACATTTAAACTATATTATCAATGTTTAGACTTAATTCTCGACTTTTCAACTTTATTCACTACATTTCAACTATATTATTTTAGAGTTTATTCTCCAAAAAATAAAAAGAAAACCCTTCTCTAATTCCTATCTTATGCTTTGCCCTAATACTCTTCCGTAACTATATACTGCAAAGCTCAGTTTTGTTTGTTATAGCGAGTTATTCTCATGAAAAGCAAGAAAACAATCAAAAATTCAACTCATCTACAATGTGAATCATAAGCAGATGATTTTCGTCTTTGCTTTTGTAGAAAGAAAACTGAATCAGTGTCAGTGTCTCCCAGAGTGTCTCCTGCACATGGAAAGACCAAAACATGCTTAACCCAAATCTGCTGCCACAGCTTTATGCACATCCCCAGATACTATGGAATACTTACAAGATTCTACTTCATCCTCAGGTCCGGTTCCCATAAGAGGTGTAACTATTCCGGTCCAGGTAATAACATCCACAAGCAAAAGGAAACCATGAGTGAGGTAAAATCAGATTTGCAGAAAAAATGGAGAGTGCTGAGCCCGTTCTGTGTTGTGTCATACAGGCTGGAGACAGAGAGGAACAGAGGCACTGTAGTCACATATGTTGCCAAAGCCTCTAGCTTGGCAAAGACGCTCATTAAGCCACTGACAATCATTCCCACAAAGCCCGATCTAAAGGCTATTCACCGGGTGTGTACAAAGGAGAGTGGAGGAATGCAAGTTCCATCTCGCCCCCCCCTCCCATTTCAGTGTCATGAAAGATGTTTGCTGCACCTGAGGCTCAATGGAAATGTTTATTTGCAATGCTCAATTGAAGAGAAAATATGAAGAGTATGGTAGAGGGGGGAGCACAGATCACCTGCTGTGTGAAAATCTGTTAAGTTTTGCTCCTGCTACAATCTTCCTCTGTCAGCTGGTGACAATCTCCTTAATTGCTAATACCGTTGAAGATTGTCGGCCAGCATTAGTCGAGTACTGTCAGAGCTCTGAAGCGCACTCCTCCTCCAAGATATTTGATGGAGGAATCAATGAATCTGTGTTTTTTTTTTTTTCTCTTTTTAATATTCCACCAGATTCAAGTGGACCTGATTGTTCCACACCGGTGAACAGGGACCCGGCTCCACAACGGCTGTGCAGATGGACTTGAGTGGAGGCTGGGTGACATGTCAGGGGGAAAGCTCAGTGCACAGGGAGTGCTGAGACTGTCGATAAGAACCTTCCACCAGGCAGCTCCACAAAAAAAAAAAAAAAAAAAAAAAAAAAAAAGCCTGCAGTCTCTCTCCCACGACACATGAGGGGGAAGGGGAGGAAGCAAACCCCCAGTCTGGATGATGTATGGTGTGGACCCTAGTCTCAGACTTGGGCTTTAACGGGGGAGAAAGGCAGAAAATGAAAGGGGGGAGGAGGGTCATGCTTGAATTATGCTGATGCGGGTCGTAACCGCGGTGAAAAAACCAACCAAAAGGCAAAGCCGCGGCTGCTTCGACGGGAACTTGCAGCCACAAATAAGGTTATTATCACTCGGGCCTCGCGAATGCTGACAGTTGGGGAATGGTGGAGGTGAGATTGTGTACCAGTGGGACTGGATGGTAAAGGCTATATTTAGTCATTAAGCAGCTTGTTTTGAGCAATTCATTTTATAGGAACAACCTCGCGGTTGTATGCCCCTGCTAACCATTCAAGTTGCTGTTTACATCCATGTCTATCCAGAGGTATCAATATTAATTAAGAGCATTTCTTTAAACAGTTGTGGATAGTTGTGGGAGTGAAGTAGGTAGGCGGTGTGTTGGGATTGTGCACATGCAGACAATTCTAAGTTGATTTGGGCTTTATAAAAGGAAACTGCACACTGGCAGGCATATGTAAGGTTTAATAGCAGGGCTGCAGAATTTTGTAAAACAGTCACAAAACAGCGATCATTCTGACTGAAATTGCGATTGCGGCACGCAATATAATTAGTGGAAATGATCCGTTTTGCATTACATTTTCATGTTCACTGAAGAAAAAAAAAAAACATTAAAATCATGATGATGTGATATTTATTGAGGTCTGAACCAAACAAACATGTTTTCTTTCATCTGGAGAACAAGATATTTAGCTCTACATTACCTCATCGTAATGCTGTTTTCTCACACTTTTTTCCTTTGTTTTCTGCAATTTGGATCCTGCACTTGGCCATATTGTGATTGTATTGAAATTGTGATCAACAGTGCAGCCCTAGTGAGTAGATGTCGCAAACATTTAGGTTGGAATCTCCTTTGCTAGACTATCGAGTTTTGATTTGTGAGGATCGAGAGTTCTCTGGTTTTATGCCCAACAACTGTCATTGACATTTCAAACTTTTCTTTAAAAAGTTTATATGGCATCAAGTGCGACATAACAGTGTATCATCTTCAAAGTGCTTCTTTTTCCCTTGGACACGTGCCACAAGAATGCCCCGGTGGAGAGGAAAAAAATGCCTAGAGAACCAACAATTCTGCTTTTGACTCGATTATTGGAATTGAAAGCTTATGTCGATCAATCGGTTTTTCGAATTACAGTAATATTGGAATTGTGACATCCCTAGAAGTTGACCTTTGACCTACTGGATCTAAAATGTCATCCCTTCATCATTTTATTCCGAGACATTTGTGTGAAATTTTGTCATGATTAGTGAATGAATTTTTCAAGTTCACGTAGACAGTTCCCTCCAGGGTTCCAGAGATAACACGTTCACAAGAACAGGATGGATGTGAGTGAGTAAACTTTGACCTTTAAAGACCATAATCTAATCAGTTCATTCTTGAGTCTATGTGGATGTTTGTGCCAAGTCTGAGGAAATCCCTTCAAGATGTTCTTGAGATATTGCATTCAAAAGACTGGGACGGGCAGACAACACGAAAACATAATGTCTCTGGCCACCACTGTCACAGACAGAGTCATAAAGAAACAGAAAAATTTCAACTGACTACGACTAATTATGTTTAAAGTACATTGCTTGCCTTTTCTGTTACACCGAATATAAATCATCTTGATTTAACTTGCAGCTTGCTTTTCTCACCATTTCAGTAAATGAACGGACTGAAATGAACGGACAGGCTTTTCATTTTATCTGGCTTCAGGGTTTCATTTTGCAAATTGGGATTAAAAGGCAGACAGAGAACACGATGAAGGAACTGCTGATACTGAAGGCTGAGATTCGGAGCTGTCGGGGGGGACACACTGGTCTTTTCATAACGAGAGCAGTCAGCCAAAGTCAGTAACTGAGAACACTCACACGCCTCTGCAGCGCCAGCGCGAGGCCCTTAGAGCCCATAAGCACTCTTTGAGCTACAACAGGATGGAAGCTGCCATTATGGCCACACAAACAGAGGGAAGCCTTATGAACTTTGCACAAATGCTTAGTGCTCCGGGGCTGGACAGCTCTGGACGCCGGGGGAGATGGGTAGGTACCGGGGCGGGCTGCCAGTTCCGAAAAGCTTAGTGTTCGTGCACTCGGGCCAGACAAACCTGACATTGTCCTGGGCACTGCCCCGGGGGAAAGCCTCTTCCCCTTTCTCTCCGCTGTACTCCGGCTCATTCACACTTCCAGGCCAGTTGATTCACTGATTTGGACATGACTTACAGAGGCAAGAAGGCAAACATTTATTCACACTTTGAACCAATTGTTTAAGTGACATAAAGGAAGTCAGGGAGAAAAGTGTCAGCAGATCTTGCAACTCAATAAACTCATAAATTCCACCAGTAAGGTTGTGATGGTATGGATTTTTTTCTTAGCACGGGGACAAAGAAACATATTCCTCAACTTAATTAAACTTTGCAATAAGTTTTCGGTCTGGCAGTAAATGTACAGTACAGGTTACAGCTTATCGGTTAACAAACGCTGTAGCTTCTCAAGACCAAACCAACGAATGCTAAGATAATGCTAACACTAGTGTTGTACCTTTACTTCCATCCAGTGCAATCATATCCCTCTCAGAAGCTTTGTAATCCAGCCTTGAACCACAAACCACCACCTTGTACCGATACGTGGTACAATAAATCCTTTAATGATAAATTCAACACTGAATGTCTGCTGTGTAGAGGTGCACTGACAACTTGTCAACTATTTTGATAATTGATTAATTGTTTTGTGTCATTTTTAAAGGGAAAAAAAGTCAAATTTCTCTGATTACAGCCTCTTCAATGTGAATATTCTCTGGTTTCTTTACTCCTCTCTGACGATAAACTGAATATCTTTCGGGTTGTAGACAAAAAAAAAAAGAAAAAAAAGAAAAAATATTTGAAGACACCATCTTGGACTTTGGGAAACACTGATCATCACCATTTTCTGACATTTTATGGACCAAACAACTAATCAATTAATCAAGATAAATAATGAACAGTTTAATCGACAATGAAAATATACGTTAGTTGCAGCCCTACTGTTGTGATTGTACATTTTTTCTGTGTTGAAAACAGTTGCTGTTGTTGTTAGCATGTTGTTAGCCGCCCACTGGCAGTGTGTTGACCAATCAGAGGCTGTGTTCCTAGTAGTCCCAGTAGTTCCTGTGTGTGACTGTGCTGATACACAGATGACCTCTGATGATCTCAACATGAAAATGACCCTTCCAAATTAAATTTGCGGTGATGACGGTGAGCTCATTGCGGTAATTGTGGTACTGCTGTTCTCATCACAACCCCATCACCTGGCTTCTCTTCTGCTGTCACCACGCTTCATGTGTCATTTGTCACATTTCACCCTCTGATATGTTTGGGTTTTTTTTAGCGTACACTCTGACTTCACTTGGGTAGGAGTCATTCAGAAATTCAATTTAAAATGAGATAATCCACCGCGCTCTGCTCTCATGGCAAATGTTTACAACGTCTTTAATTTATGACACATCTCTTATCTCCCTCAAGCAGCAATCTCTAAATGTTATCTGGCCGCTACAAGATGGAGGTCTGCGGCCGTATCGTGTCAGTGGAATTAAAATAATGCTCTCTTGACCCGCTGCCCCCCTTGGGCGAGACCAGGCCGAATGAGAAGGGGGAAAAAAAGCACAAACGGCACTCTGCTCATTCAAAACTAAAGCCATGTTGCTCCCCTCCACCCCCACCCCCACCCTGCGCTTTGAGAGCAGAGAAAGAAAAATGCAGGTGGTTCCGCACAGTCGGTTCATGGCCCCAGTAAAAACCTCAGTATGTAGTGTTGCGTTTCCAAAGCACGGCGAAAAATCTCCTTCAGCCTGTCAAGATTAGATAAATGTTAAAGCACTGAAGGGATTTTTAAAGAATGAGTTAAGGCAGAGCCATCAATATTCCTGAAGGACAAGCAGATTGCTGAGGTGGCACAAAGACTGATTTATACTTTTTTTTCCCCCCACCATTTGGCAAATATGCCGGCTACACACAGTGTGAGGCTTTTAATTGAACTTTGGGCACACGTCCCGTTTCGCCAAAAAGTCGTCTGTTACTCAGTCTGTCAAAAAACGGTCAATAAGCCTCGAACCTGGCACCGGCAGATAGAAGCAGAGCAACCTGCCCTCGGCTGATACGATGTGCTGCACCCTCCGAGCTCCGAATCAATATGAAAACCAATGCATTTCTCTGTATGGTTTTCTTATGAGTTGTCATGGTAACAGGTGTCCCTATCTTCATGCCGATCACTTAGGCATTGATGAAAGCTTGTCCCGGGTTGATGCATTGTGGAGCTGTTTACTGCGGCAGGATACATGAGCGTATTTATGTATTTATTTCAGGTCACAGTTTGGGAATTCCATCACAAACTCTATTTGAACTCAGCGTGCGTTACTGCCAGAGATGTGACTGGTACTGTTTACGACCTGTGACTGCAAATGAAACACAGACAAAATTCCTGCAATGAAATTGCCCACATTTATGTGCAATTCTCCATTATCCGTGGCACTTTAACAGTCTCCTCAATTATTTCCAGATCCGTGCTGACAGTTGATTTATTCAGTGCGGCACTCTACAGAGAAACTGATCAAACAACAGATAACTAAAAACACATAAATCAAAAGACATCAAAAAAACATGAGAGGGGGGCTGCACACATCCTGTGGTTTATCTGAACTCTTCAAAATGTTTAATATTGTAATAGCGGTGTCGCTTAAGAAGTGTCTGAAAGCAAGTGTTAAGTGGTTCCAGGTCTTAAAAGACAAGTGACAGAGCACTCTCATGATGAGGGGGGGGAGCGCGAGGCAGAGCTGACTGCAGTCCTGTGAGGACAGAAGATTGTACCAGACTGTCTTCCAGCTCTCTCAGCCAGACTGCCGGCCATCACAGAACCACAGATGGTGCTCTCAGTGATCATGGCAGTGATCAGGGGATCTCTACTCCTGATTAGCACACCTACTGAACACAGTGTGCACAACAACGTCTGTTCCCTCTCTGGCTGCACAACACCTACAGTAAGCGAGCAAACAAGAGAACACTTTTGTAAGACTGCACTCGTCATGTAAAATGTTTTTTGTTTTTTTTTATTTAATCGCAGCTGTTTTCAGAACATGAGCATGTCAGGAAAAGCATGACCCTGAACTGACACAATTCAAGATGTCAAAAGTGCGTTAAAATAATTGTAATCTTAAAGACTAATGACCGCTGTTCACTGTGACAAGAGCTTTAAGATTGTGTTTACACTTTTGAGACAAAGGTGACACAGGCTGGAGGACACGTCTGGCACGTGCAGCTATACACAGTTTGGGCGTGCACCTTCAGAGTGCCCTGAACTTTAAGCTGAAAATAATCACAATTTTTTTTTTGACAAAGAAACTGGAGAGAAAAAGAACAAAGGGCACAGAGGCAGACACTGAAATAAAATCACAGCTTATCCATACATATATTAATGTAAAAAAGAAAAGAAAAAAAAGAAGAGGCATTAAAATCTAATAAAAAAAGAGGCGTGTCCTTTTTGTCCAGTGTAGAAATAAATTTTGGTATTGATTTGCAGCCTCTGGTTCACATGACATAGAAGCTACTGACAAAACTGCTATTATTTTCTATTCAAATAACTGTATAAAATACATTTTATTTACACATTAGCAATCAAAACAGGTGTCCTATATGAGACCTGTTTAGTATATTTTTTAAATCATAATTTTCTAGGGCTGCAACTAACGTTTATCAATTATTTTCTTGATCAATAAATTAGTGGTTTTGTTTGTAAAATGTCAGAAAATGGTGAAAATGTTGATGACTGATGTTCTAAAATGTATTATTTTGTCCAAAACTGAAAGATATTGAGTTTACTGTCATAGAGGAGTAAAGAAACCAGAAAAT
>JAJHUR010136912.1:0-31649 GCA_027495735.1 Lutjanus campechanus
TGATTCTTTTCGTTCCTTTTTCTGAATACATAATGTATTGACTACTCTCAGGATGGAAGGACCATTTCACCCAGTATAACAAAAAGTGTTTCTGAACAGGATTACCAACTATAGCTTTAAGTTGCATTATGTTACATTGAGTTATGTTGAGTTGCATTATGTTACTTTGCCTTACAATACGTTGAGTTGCATTATGTTGAATGCCGGTACATTGTGTTGTGTTATGTTATGTTGTCTTATACTATGTTTTGTTGCATTACACTGCATTTCATTACATTATGTTAAGTTACGTTCACTTACTTTATGTTATGTTACGTTATGCTATGTTACGTTGTGTTATGTTATGCTGCGTTATGCTACGCTGTGTTACGTCATGTTGCGTTACATTGTGTTACGTTTCATTGCGTTGTTACGTTGCATGACATGTTGCATCACATTCTGTTACGTTATGTCATGTTACATTATGTCATGTTACATTGCATTACATTACATTATGTTGCATTATGTTACGTTATGCTATGCACATCCCTTGTGTCAATATGTAACTAAACTGTTGTCATTTGACCGTGGTAACCTTGTGTTTATCTTAAGCCACGTGACTCACGTAACATACTTAAGGTCTGGGACGCCTGTCACTGGTACTCTCCACTGGTCATATACAGTGTTTTGGGTGTCGGTGGAAATCAGCCTTTTCTGCTGTTTAGGTATGAGGATATGTTCCAATACCAGAACTTTGAAATTGATACAGCTAAATAGAATTATTACCACTCATTTTATTGTCTACACATGTGATTGTCTTACTGTGGCATGTCAAAATGTCTGTGAACACAGAATTTCTACCAGCTAGGAGTGAGGTGGATTCTGTGGCATTCAAAATTCACTCACCTGCCTGAACTATGATAAAATTCTGATATTCTGGTAAATGTGGGCAAGTCTTTCTGCTCTTAAGTTTCCTTTTCTCCACAGCTGAAGTGTGGCAGGCAGAAAATGATATGGGACCTGCACAGCACTCAGTCAGGAGCCTGGAGGTAGTGTTCACAACAGCTGCAGTGGCCTTACTGCAGCCTGACTGAGGCATGACAACAGGCTGTGACAGCACACCAGACTGGAAGATTTTCTCCATGTCGGGGTCTGACAGGACTGGTCCACCTCTGCTGACAGTCCCTGAATACTGTAGGAGCAACATGATGTTTCACCAAAGTCTTGGTTTATTATTTAAAGATTTTATTCTAACAAATTTAGGAGTTACTCACCAGTAAATATATCATCCTAATTATATCAATGATGGTAATGATGATAAAGAATGAAGCACTTCATGATGAAAGTGGCATTCAGCATTTGGTTTGTTTATTTCTTTATTGAGAATGATAGCCCTCTCGGATTTCAGCTATGATTGATGGGAAGAAGGACTGTTGAGGGGAAAAGCCTGCAGGTTTCCACATGAGACCAGATGGGTATATATTGTCAGAGCGCTGCTCCACAGCACATTTGTCAAGTCAATCACGGGCCACTGAGGGCAACTGTACCTGAAGTGTGTGTGTTTGTGTGCCTGTGTGTGTGAGATGAAACAGAAGGAAGTGGACAAACTATATAAATCCTGCATTTCAATAATGTATAAAGAAGTAGTGTTAAAACCTGGTCCATCCAGGGTTTTAAACACTAAAATTTCAAAGCAGAATGTATTAATTTCAATGAAATCTCTGAGAATGGTTGATCTGCTCACTGGGCACAGTAATCCACACAATTTCAACTTGGATGAACACTGTTCATAGCAGGAGCATACGGTCCTGACAATGTTGAACTTAGTGAAAATGGGGATCACAGAGTCCAAAGCTATTCTGCCAGATCATTTATGTGGGTGAATGGAGCTAAAAGTGTATAGTTTATTATGTCCAAATTTATTCACGAGAAAGGACTATGTAAGCACCTCACCTGTAATATAGGTTTAAAAAGTAGATTTTGAAACAGGACCACATCATTAGGGGCCTAAGAATCAGTTAAAAATGCATACAGTTCCTATAATATACAATATCTAAGAACTGGGGGAGCAAACTAGACAAATCAATAATTGCTGCTAACTGTAGCTGCTAACTGTAGCTGCCATTAGCTAAATGCTGTTGACTTTGTTAGTAACTTTTGACCAGAAGGAGGCTGTTATTAGTACTCTAGCTGTTATATAGAGTTAATTTATTGCAGTTGAGTTAGCATTTATTTGTTATATGAATTTGTTACGTAATTTTGTTTTGTATTTATTATTTATCATATTTATATATCTTAGTATGCTTTAAACTGTCAACAGTTAACATATTGTTCATTTTAATTTAAAATTTACCTCAATAATGAAAAATGCTGTTCTTTTATGCCATCAACTGGATTTTTTTTGTCTCCTTTTCTCCTGGTTTGTCTTGAGCAACACCTCATAATCATTTATTGTATTGTTGTTTGTGTGTCTTTGTCATTTTTCTATTTCTTGTTTGATTTATTTTCTGTTGTTGTGAAGTTTATGTACAATTGTAATTTATGAAGTTTGTTATGTAACACCGGCCTGGCAGGAGACTACAGATGGAAATTAGTCTCTGGCTATAGTCTTGTATATTTACATGTAAATGTTCATTAATATGCACCGTCCCTATTTTAAATAAATGAAATTAAATGAAATTAAATTTTGTGTGCTTCCTTTATTTAAAAAAAGTATTGTGTCAGGCACTGCTTAGGCACCGGAACCATTTTAAGAGTATTGTATTAGCACCTGTATCGGATAAAACAATACCCCACCTTATTCCTCTCGTCTTGCGTGAAGATTGTATAATCACAGGGCATTAACACAGGTATGGTCAGAGAGTTCACAAGCTGCTGCATTTTCTTCACTGTGCACAAACAGAGGCTGTACATTTTGTTGTCCCCAGTTTATCACCATGAGCTGTGGTGCACAGTCTCATGGGTGAAGTCCTCAGGGTTCTTGAATCTCCAGAGCTGCTGAGTGTTCCTCTCTTTGAGGAAGTAGTGGGTGGTTCCCAGTCCACAATTAACACAATAAATGCCTGCATGTCGTAGTCGATCTCACTAGTATACAGTGGGCAGCCAGTAGCCAGCTCTGCGGCTAAACAACCCACAGACCACATATCAATGGTCTCTGTGAGGCTGTGCAGAATGTACTCAAGAGTAGCTAGCAAGAAATCTGTGGGCTGGCTCACCATTGGCCCTGTGTAGGTAGAACACTTGGTATTTAGTGGTCCCTGGTTGGTCTTGGGCATGCCGCCCAGAATGAAGGCATGGTTTTAAATCATATAAAACTGATTTCATTTTGCTTTCTACTTTTTTACAAAGTTGAAGTTTATTTCTGGAGCAGCTGACAACAGCAGTGTCCAAAGACATCCAACGCAGCAGTGATGGCTTCTTTACTTTTTCCTACATCCTGGATTAGTCTATCAGCTGTGTTGTACCATTTACTCTAATATAATGATGCTCCATTAGAGACAGCTATCAGACAGGAGTTCAAGGTAGAATTAAACCCTGTGAACTTATTCTCCCTTTGCAACCAAGCTTTTATTGTTTTTTTAGGGTTTAGGTGTGAGCAACACTGCTTGGAAAATGTAGTTGCAGGTGGGTGAAATAGGTTGAAACTCTCCCCACACTCTTACAAGTAAGGGTTCCCAAAGGGTTCTTCCTGAGGGGCTCAAGTTCCATTTGCTTTTGAAGATTGAGAACCCTTTTCAGCCAAAGAACCCTTTGTGGAACAAGGAGTTCTTTGTACCATAATATAAAAGGATTCTCAATAGAACCCGTGTGTATTCCAGATGAACCATTGGAATATAAAAAGGTTCTCTGTCAAACAAATTGGGTGGGTTCTTGTTAGCACCCAGAAGGAGGAAAGGTTCAAGGTAGAACCCAGAGAGAGGGTTCTGGATGGAACCATTACACCATAGATTCTGCAGAATTTCTCATATGCAGTTCTTTGTGAAACCTTTCATAGATGTTTCTAGTTATAACTATTTATGTTGGGTTCTAGGTAGAACTCTGAACGGGTTCAAAGTGGAACCAAAGGTTATACCAGGAACCAAAAAAGGGTTATCCAATGGGCACAAGCTGAAGAACATTTTATGATTCTAGTTAGTATCTTTATTTCTAAGACTGTATCTAGTGAAATGCTGTGTGTGCATTTACATATGAGGGATAGCAGCATGACTGTGTTGACACTACTGTGAGCATGGAAACGTTACTGTTAATGACTGAAAGCAGCCTCTCTAATCATTGAAGCAAAGGATAACAGAAAACACTCAAACATCAACACAACACAAAGAAAATCACATGGAAAGCTTGCATTGTTGGACATCATTTAAAAGATGGTTAAATTATTAAAGAGGCTGCTTTCGGTCATTTTAAATGCTTCCCTGTGCGCAATAATGTCACTGCAGCAAATACTTTTAATATTTAAGCAACAAAACTAAAAACAGAGAAAACTGTACAGAGGAACCAGGAAATAATTTTTTAGACACCTCTGATGGAAGTTGGGATTTATTCAGCTGCTTAACTCCAAGGACACTAACACTTCACTCTATTTCACACACCTGCAGCCTGTCTGCTTTTAATCAGAATGGTAATTTTTATGACCTGTTGATTAACTGCTGTGCCCTAGAAAGTACTGCACTGTGAACCCGCCTATGTAGACACATCTTACCATTTGAATATGCGTCCTTTAAATACCAGGAAAATACTGCGCCACTGATTTTACGCCAGGTTTTTGTTGGTCACTGGCACAGTCACTTTCTGCTGCCTCTATATAGCAATGTGCCTGATCACACCTCATTTTAAAAACAACACACCCATGTGTGCACAAATGGGCACCAAGTACATTTGCTAACTACACAATGTGGGCACTGAGTGAGAAATTAGCAATGACAATTCAGTGATACTCAATGACAGGTGTGCTGTGCGCTGCGCCCCTTTGTGCCAGGTGGAAGACAGAGCTCTGAAGGTTCAAGGAAATTTTGATATGTTTATCGGTTTTAACTTTTCAATGCAATCTTTAAAAAAAAAAAATCAAAACAGCTAATTGTCCAAAAATTTGCAGTAACACATGAATGTGTACACATGTTAAGGAGCGTTCATTAAGTTTCTATAGTAAGCTGAATTGCATTTCAACTCAAGAAGGCGCCACAAAAAGCGGTTTGGACTTGAGTCAAAATTCTTAAATCATTTTAAGTTATTTAGATCTTTTCTTAGATAGGCCTTAGGGTATATTTTTATTGTAATTGTTGCTGCAATTTCAATGAGACAAACCCCCAGGATTTTTCTCTTGTATGATGTTACATACAGAGATTTAACAATAAAGTAATCTTGATAGATCTAACTTGCTAAGTTTGCAAGCTAGCTTGGAGAACTTGACTGATGAGAGCTACCAAACTCCTGGCTCGCTAGAATGTAAGCTCAGCAGCTACAACAGCTTGCCAACTAGTCCTCTGAATAGGGTGTGTGGATGAACTCCAACAGTTTGTGGTATTACCAGGCCTTTAGAGGCATGGAATTTATATGAAATAGGCTCATAAAAACACTGTTGATTATTATTGTTAATATTTTCTGCTTATATATAGACCTGATTGACTTCTTTCAGATTGGTGGCTGTTTACCTTAAAACAATCTCCACAAAAACAATCTCCTTTATTTCATTTATCACTCCATCCCTGCACTTCTTTGCTGCGTGTGGGAGTGTATTTGGGAGGGGCACATAGACGGGTGTGGGGTCAGACTGAGGTAATCAAGAAGTGGATAAGATGACTACTGGGGTTGAGGGAGTTGGTTGATCTGGTGCAGAAACAAAGAGATGGAGAGAATTAAAGAGAATTCTCACAAAAAGAGAAAGAAACAATTGAAGGATTGCTGTTTTAATGGTTTTGACATAAGTCCGTGAGTGTAGCTGCTATGCTTGTGTTTGCCGTGTGACTGTCAGAGACGATAAGGTCTCGTAAATGTCTCAGAAGAATGACTTTTGAAAAGGAGAAAATCCACCATGAAACAGAATTGACATGTGTTGTTTATTAATCATGTCATATCAAAACCATCGCAAATAAAGAATATATCTTACTTGAAATAACACCTACTTGTGTCCACCTCATGTTATGAAGATTTTAGACTGGATGGAAAGAAAGACGCTAAATGCTGCAGAATATGTGTATATGAATAGCATATTCTGATGGAAAAAAAATCTACAGCACATGTAATATAGCAAGTAACCACACAGCTGAATGTACTGAATCAAGTGTGGCAAACAAGGATAGTATCTGCAAACGTGCGCTAAACTATTCACATTGTGAATGAAAAGTGAAAAAACGCACACACATGTATATCTATATACAAAACAGTAGAAACAATATTTACTTTTGTGCACTTTTATGTAAGATACTCTGACTGTGATTTAGATATTTAAAGTTAGTCTTAAGAAGCAGCTTTTCTGATAATACGGTAAGAGTTAAACCCTACATTCTGTGTTCCCTTACTATTGTCACTCTCCACTCCCTGCTGTGCTGTTTGGTGTTTTCTTGTGGGGAGTGATGTGGTCAGAGCATAGACACCAAACATCAACTTCTGCCACTCAGTTTTAAGTATTATCCCTGTCCCTACATGTCTGCTCTCTGTGCATGCATGCATACGTGAAAATTTTCAGTATTAAAAGATGCACATTTCTATTCTGCCACATAGCTCCTAACATCTCTATTGCCCTCTGGTTGATTAAGTAGCAACAACAGACAGTAGACAAGAGGTTTCCCACTCTTTGTTATATATTTCCTTCTCATTGTGGTAGTTTCCATCTAAGTCTGCAGAGCCTGTGATTTTTGGGTGACCTGTAATTCTCCCTGTTGGGCGTAGGTTAGCACAGTTCTTCACAGCCACTGAATAAAAGCCAGAAGTGTCTGTCCTACAGTGGTTTGACTTTTGAAAACTAAAACCAATAAACAATATGGGTCGACATCTCATCATGTGGGACACGGAGCAAAAAGGCTGTGCTCCAGAGGTCATATATGTTATTTTTGGAGCCATTGGCAAACAACCTTGTTGTTTAGGTATGAGGACATGTTGGAGTCACCATAACACTTTTCCTAAAGGACTGAGTTTATCCCTGCCTAACCCAGAGGCATTATGGGATGTGCTCTTGCTCTTTGGTGAAGGCAGTCTAGATGTTTTATCATCTTTATTCATATAATTCAGCTTACTTTAATTGCAATACAAGCATATGCAAAAACTCTAACACATGTAAACTCATGAGGGCTACTTCCCAGCAACAAAAAGTCAACTAGATAACTGAGCCAGTCTATTGATGCCTGGCACACACAAGTTTAATCCTGGCAATAAAGTGTATTATGTTTTTGGATGGAATTTCACCTTGAGAGTGCTGTACGATGCAAATGCATTTACTCCAAACTCCCACTCACCTGCTGGCTCAACTATTGATAAATCCAGTAATTGTCTGTATAAGCCGGAGTTTCTGCTGGGCTCCCACATGACAAGGGAACTAATATGTTGTAATGAGACGGGCGCCGGGGCGACAGAATCAAATTTTGGTTTTGGTCCCAGGCTGAATTTCATTTGGATCCCAGGCTAAAAACTGTTTAAGAGCCCCTGTGTGGAGTGATACTTCAGCTCGATAGAATGATCACAGATAAGAAAGCTTATTCCTTTTTTTATCTGTTTTTTTAACACTGTACAGGCAGGCTTGCTTTTAAACTGCACTTTAGGTGATATTAAGCTGAATTTATTATTGTCACAAAATGTTTCAGATGAAAAGAATCTTGACATACACATGAGATCACAAGGTTTTTTTTTTCCAGACTCCATTCTTTTTCATTTTTTACACATTGTACATTAGCACGCTTGATGTGGCAGACTAAACAGTGTGTGTGATGTGAAGGCAGATGAGCAGAAAGCTAATAATACGCCGAAATATGCGTGTGTTGACACATAAAGATGAAATGTCAGACTGAGGAGAGAAAGAATCAGAGCAGAGAGCAGTGACAAAGACACATTAAAGAAACGGATTGAAGAAAAGGAGATGATGGGAGGAGGTGTATAGGTGATAAAAAGAACACAAGCTAACAAATCCCTTCGACAAAATCTTTTTGTTTTTGCTGCAATTAAGCATAATGCTTTAAGCTGCAGTTATTTATGTGAGAAATCTATTAAAAGTACAGCTGCTTTATCCCGATATATAATATTAAAGATAATGTTTCAAAAAGGACCAGGCCTACATATTTATGGAAAACTCATAGATATGTAATAAAGACATAAAGATATTTGAAGAACTTAAAGGGACACTTCAGCCCCAAATTAAAAATACATATTTTTCCTCTTACCTGTGCTATTTATCCTTCTAGACTGTTTTGTTTTGGTTTGAGTTGCCCAGCGATATTGGCAGTAGAGATGTCCTTTTCTCCAGTAAAATAAAATCTAGATGGCACTCGGCTTGTGGTCCTCAAAGTACCAAAAATACATTTGAAAAACTCAATAGCAATGTTTCTTTCCAGAAACCATGACCCAGTCACTGAAAATAACCCACAGAATTTTATATGAGCAGTTCCAAGAAGGAACTATTTTCTCTCTACGGAACTACATCTGCCAACAGGATCACCCCACTGAAGGAAGTGTGCATCTATTCATGGATAAGAGGCTCAGAGAGGCTTTCGTGTCAAACTCCAGCAGTGTTCTGTAGACAAAAGAACTAAACCCAACCTTCAGTTAGCATGAGGATGAGTACTGTAGATAATGACTGAATTTTCACTTTGGGAACATACATACAAAATAAAGAGTAGTATTGGGTGATGAAATATCTGCAAAATTCTATGTGCAGACTGAATGAATTAGATCTGTTAATCAGTCTGATGACCCAAGGATGAAGCTTCTGTGTTTCAAACTCTGTGCTTCCTGCCAAAGGGCATGAGGATGAAAAAACAGTGTTGGGGGTGGGTGGAGTCTTTTTAATGATGCAGAGGCTCTCCTGTGGACTGTCTGGTGGTAGAGATGGCAGAGACGGTGAGGGCACCCTGCAATCAGCAGTCTGTAACACTCTTTGAAGGAGGTCCATGGTGTTGCTGTTTCAGGTCTAGGTCTAGCTGTAGAAACTGCTGAGAAGCTCCTCAGAAAGTACAGATGCTCTTGTACTTTCTGTATCAGCTGAATGATGTTACAAAACACACACACACACACACACACACACACACATACACACACACACACACACACACACACACAAAAAAAAAAAAAAACATCCACTGACAATGGGACGTATTTTTAGCAGGTTTGACCTACGCTAATTTTGGTTTAAACACTAAAAAATCATTTCTAGTGAGATAAATCACACTGTGATTTGTTTCTGTGCCTAAGTGTGAAGCTCAGGGAGTCAATTTCCCATCACCGTCTCCCATGAGGGATATGATTATTAAAGGAGCATTAAATGATTTTTCTATGGGTTTGCCCTGAGGGCGCTTCTTAGCCATCAAATGTAACCAATATATCAATGGTTGAGGACCATACTGATGCCTGTAAGCCTAATGATCCATGCCATAATGAATTCACTTCATTAGACTGGTTGAAAGTGATTAATTTGGTTGGTTAGCCTACCTGTTCAACAGAAAACTGACAGCTGGTCCCAACCTCACCAATGCTCTTGTGGATAAATGAAAGAAAAAGCCTCCCCAGAGGTGTGGTGTCTCTTACAGCAGCAGATGATTACCCATGAAATGTTCAGCTATCATACTACCATATATAGTTACTTTTAACTTTTGCTTTTTAGTTGTGTTGCATTTATGAGTTCCTATAGAGATATTACACCAAGTACAAAGGTGTTCTCACCAGTTGAAGAGGTCACAAGATGATTTTCCAAAACTGTGCTTGGCTGGGACCCAGAGGAGTTACTGGCTGGTTTGCCACTACTTTCAGGGATTTGCCCTACTAACCAGCATTTAATATTGCAGCTGTCCAGCGTAAATCTTGTATCTCCATACACTGACCTTTTTTTTTCATAATTCAATGCTATTGGTCACCCTTAATGTCTTTGTGTGGATTTTACAAATATTTAACCATCAAAAGAATTAAAAAATAGCCACTAATTTTGACTAAGCAGCATTCAGTTAGTTTAAAAACAGTTGGTTTTTTTTCATTTCCTGAAAAATTAGCAGTTTTGGACAAACAAGGTTTCTGCTCAACAGCAACATATAGCGTATTAGGGGCACTGTAAAAAAAAAAAAATATAGAGTGGTTACGGTTAGAAGATTAAAGATGATTAAAGTAATACATTTTGGAGAAAAAAACTCTAATATTCTCTCATATTAAAGTGGTAAATTAAAGAAAGAAAGAAAGAACGAAAGAAAGAACAAAAGAAGTAAGGAAATTTGTTCTCATAATTTTGTGGATTTATCTAATCTCAGAAAAAAAAAATTCTTGGAATATTACCCCTCATATATATAGGTGTGTGTGTGTGTGTGTGTGTGTGTGTGTGTGTGTGTGTGTGTGTGTAAAGATTACCGAATATATGCTGTGAAATGTAATTTGAAAAGCATTCTGTTTGACTAGTAAGGTTAAGTAATATATTCTATATACTTTGGAGTATTACTAGTTAACACTTGCTTTTGGTAGTGACGTCACTGCAGAGATCCCTTCACTATTCTCACTAGGTCACATAGAGCACTAATGTTACTGAATGAAGTTGGGTGTTGCCGTTCTTTGGCTGCAAACAATAGAGCAGCTTTATGTACCACACACGACCAAGAATAGAATGTGAATCATGTTGGATAAACAGATATTTGTGGCTAATTAGTAATACATATTGGCAAGTCGACAAATTAGCCAGTTAGTTTTCAAGATTAACAAGAAAGTCAGTTTTTTAAGATAGATTTTTGGTCTTTTTAGTTTTTATTTGATTGGACAGCTTTAGACAGATGGGATATGGGGAAGACAGAGGGTGGAAACAGACTCTTTGCTTCTGTACTTTATCAACTGAACTACCGGGGTGCTCAATCAAGCCAAATTTTACTTATAGTCATAAATCACAAATCACAATTTGCACCACGAGACACAGCACACTGGCATGACAAAAAAAAAGATACGTTAAAATTGCCTCAAGATGCTTCTTCAAATTAGACGCAGATTTTTTTTTTTATGCTGAATGCAGCTTTGTTGATGGTAGCAGATCTAACACTAAACCGTCATGATACGACCCTGCTTCACCATGTATCAAGATCAGCTTTCTCTTAAATGCATTGAGGAAAAGTTAATGGGTTAATGGCTATTTAGGTTTTGTTTGACTTAATAAGATATATTGTATATTGTTACTGTAATTCTGGAGCTATCTGGCACAAGAATTTCCTTCGGGATTTATAAAGTTCTGTCTTATCTTATCTTATCTTATCTTATCTTATCTTATCTTATCTTATAGTAATGTTTACCTCCACAGCATAACTGCCTGCAAACTCTCCATGAATCTATGAAAAGAAAACACAAGGAGAGACAAAGAGAGGTAGGCCACTACAGTACACATGAACTGGACTTCATTAGTAAATATATAAGAAGACATCCAGTCCTCTGTCTGTCAGACCAAACTAATACCACCCCTGTATGTACACAGGAAGCTCTAATCCCCACACTGACCAGACTGAAAATCTAATCCTTGAGAGTCATTGTAGATGGGTGGCTGCACTTGCCGGCTTTTCTCAATTTATCAGTCTGGATGAACATGGAGGAGAGTGTCGATGCATCACGGTGTCTCCATCAACCCACCCTCACCAAACACAAGGGCGAATGTGTGATTTTCTTCTTCTGTCCTCTCACGTCAAACTGAAGAAGTACAACAGGTGGGGGGATATGTGATTATGGGTGGTAGGTGAGGCATGGCTGGTAATAAATTACCATTATTCTTGTGTGGGTTCATATGTTATCTTGTCAGAGAAGGATGCAAGATACATGAAGGACCTGTAAAGTGGATACAATGCGAACACCTACACATATAAAATGCTCTCTGGCATGAGAAGTATTTGTGGGGGATTTAAATTGTGAGATGGCATCTGCATGAAGACATTTCTTATCTCTGCATCATTTTCTATCTATGACAGTTCATAAGTTTAAGTCCAAGCTTTGCAACAGCCTTTTTTTTATTACAATCATCAACATTATACCACTATTTTACCCACAGCAGAATAAGTCAATGTAATAAGTCAGTGAGTGTACCAGCAGGGCCAGGCTTACTGGGCCATTACTGTATTATGTAAGTCATTTGAGGATGAGCTGGTTTTACCTTTAAATAACAGCTTCAAAATCACTCTGGTGGTAGGCTACACTGCCTTGTAATAGGCTGAATGGTGCCTCAGTCGTTTCCACTCCAAGTTACAAATGCCTGATTCTTGTACTATGTAACTTGGGTTGAGCAGGTACGATCTCCCATGAGGAGTGTGTAATGTTTTACGGCGCTACATCACATACCACCACTTATGGGTCTTCAGAGACCGTTCTCATTCCGAAGTCGTCAAATACCAATGTTTGGTCACACCCCTTGGCATACACATGCAGATGCACAAAGTACCACTCGGTTGACTTAGTATGAAGAGCGAGAAAGTCTGTGTATGGATGAAGAGTGGTGAATGGATCGCTCAAACAAACACAGGACTTTCATCCAGGAAACTGGAGTTTGTGTCAGTGTAAAACCAAAACTTTACTAAAAAGTGTGAAGTGCATGTCTCATGTGATGTGACTTGTGTCATGTGACTTTCTTCTTGCGACTTGCTTCTCTTTTGTCATGCGACATGTGTAACATACCTATTTCAAGCCAAACCATGATCTTTTCCAACCAAGCAGTTTGGATGCTTAACACACAACGTTAACCACATGTTAAAAAGGCTTTCTGGCAGCATCTCATTCAGATGCTAAAGGGTACCCTGCACATCAGGATGAGACGCCAAGGGGCAAGCTGGGATGAGAATAGGTTGGTCCTTCTCTGTATTCCCATCATGGCAGAGGTCAAGAGACCAAAGAGGACACTGAAGGAGGTAACTAAGAAGAGAAAAGGAGAGAATGACCAACAAGAGTATAAATGTTGGACTAGATTGTAGTTTTTGCTGAGTGCTTTGCAAAGCAAAATGCTGCAAGACAGACATGGAGTTGGTCTTCTTGCTGTTGGACTAGTAAATAATATTTGCTGACTTGCAATGTCTTGTGTTGTTGCAGTTGCTTGATGTTTGGCTGTGTTTGCAAAGTTGTCGACTTTGGGTCAGGATCAATGGACAATTTTTATTTACAACAGTATAAGAATCAATTGCTCTTCAGACTTTAGGGGCAGCAAGTTGCAATAAATATCAATTCTTGCAAATTAAGACTTTAACCGCAGGTCTTACTGATGTTCAACACAAAGTACGAACATATCTTTCTACTGCTGGATACACAACAGCTCCAACTCCACTTGACTAGCTCAGGACCTACTTTTAAAAAAAACACACGAATTGACAAAATATGTTGTCTTGCCTTACAAAATGACCAATATGAGCAAAACTGTATCCGCTTCTGTCCGCTACTTAGTGAAGGAAAGTGTCAAAAGTCATACACCAGTTCATCCACTCTTACCTCCTTCCTGAATTGTCTCACACCTGCATTGAAAACACCCACATTTTGTGGCAAAACAAATTAATACGAATGGTAACAGGAGAAGCAGTAATCATACAAATCTTTCATATTGACTTCAGCTTTGATAATGGATGGATGGATGGATGGATGGATGGATGGATGGATGGATGGATGATGATGATGATCTTTGAATACAGTAGTAAAAAGTCTTGGAATCAGCTTTGTTGAAATAGTTATCTGACTCTGCCTACATGTGACCTGACATGAAGACAGTATAGTGGATAGGATAATAAGATTGTTAATAAAATTAAATGTACGCTGCAGCATATCATCAAATTCTTGTCAGAAACATATGCTAATTCAGTTGAAGTAATCTTGTTATGTATTTCCACCCTTTGCCAAATACAGCTATCTTTTGATTAACTGCTGGATATAGCTTGACAGTACAAAATAAGATGGCAAAACACTTTTAAGGGATTTAGAGGTTCAGTAAATCTCAGTCTTAACCCTTTATGGCACAGCTTACTGTCTGAACAAGAAAGGTGTTGTCAGATTTTTATCTATTTTATGAATCTATTTAGTTTCACCCCTGCATAAATCTAAGATAAATCAAGGATAAAATTGGAAAAGACAATGTGTGGGAACAAGACTTTGTTGTCTCAATCTTTTGGACACACACTTGCTTACTATACAAAATGGAAATTATATGGAAATAGAGATGACAAGTGGTGAATGCTACTGCATTTGTTTCACCTGCATTGACTACACCACTGCAATACAGGATCAGAAGAGGAAGACATTATTCATCAAAAGTAAAGCTGGACTTTGTTGTTAGCTTCAACTTTGTGATTGTAATGACCAAAACTGACCAACAAACTTTAATTTACTCATAATAAAAAATATTTCACAAAAGTGTTAGAGGAGATAAGTCAATGCAGATTCAGTGTTTATTGAGAAGGACATGGAAAAGCAATCTTTTTTTTTACGGTTTTGCTGTCCTAAGCTGAAAGGCCCCAGTCCCGGCTTCCTTTGTTTAGTGGTGTGAATAACAACTAATTCAGAGGATGGCACTGTCCCTGTTGACCCACGCAAGCAAAACAAACATCCAAACAGAAAGAATACCCGGAGCCAGCAACTCTATAATCAAGCTAACAATGGGAAGTGCTGAGTGGTTATTATTTTGTCAGAGTACATTGTATTTTTATTGAAGTAGAAACAAGTCGGCTACACAGCTGTGTACATGGTTTCCTTTGAAGCATCAGTTGTGGGACAGAAAAGATGGCACACCAAGGAAAGATTGTAGACTCCAGTAGTACCTTTGCTCTGTTTGTCCAACCAGAAGTGATGACATAAAGATGGACAAAAGAAATGGTCTGTCCGGCCATTCCTTTAGTCCAGGGGCTTCATTAGAGAAACTTCCTAAGTCTGAAAACCTCTTATCTCAGTTTAGGATGACATTTATGATCTTTGGTAATACAGAAACCTGTTTCCTCATTGAAACACCCTATCTTTTCTTATGACAGGAACTTACCTATTACAGAATTATCCTATTATTTCCTTAGGAAAAGTTACAAATCCATCAAATCAAATGGTAAGATGGCATAGACCCATCCTAAATTCAAAATAACTGTCAGAAATGGCAGCACAACTGTTGAAAGGTCTGCGTGGATGTGACAGCGAAAATAGAAAACGGCATGAGCACAAAATATATGTATTGACTGCCAAGATGATTAATGTGGAATTTCATTGACTTGCTCTGTCTGTTCAAATACTTATCATGGGTCAATAATTGGCAATAAGACTCCCCAAACCTTCCCAAAAAGGCGGTGCTTCCTTTCCTCCAGGACACAATTCAATCCTCTGACTAAGTGAAGCAGTTGTCATGGATACAGGCAGTCTTGTGTACATTTTAAACACAGATACAGGCCTGACAGAATGAGTACTGATTGAAGAATCAAGTTAACAGCTTTAGTATGAGGTTCCTGTGGAAGGGAAAAATCTCTCAGGAAATTTATGTGTAATGTAGTTCAGTTTTGAATTCCAAGGCAGTTATCAATGGATGCAGAACAGCATGCCTTTTGACACATTGGGACAGACCTACAACCAATCAGAGCAACAAAGCATTTGATAAGACATAATTGGAAAACCTACTGTCTATATGCCTATATTCCTGTCCAAAGCTCATAAAATCTTACATATTTCTAAGCAAGCTTTACTTTGAAAGTCTATACCTTGGATATTTATTATTGTTCACGTGACCGCAAAGCCCTTCACTTGCAGAAGCAGCCCATTCTCTTTGCCAATCCATCAGATACCAATAATTTTTCCCTTGGTGACTCATACAGACACGCATGGTACCTGCTATCAGATGAAAGAGACACACCAAGCTTTCAACATAGTCTAAAAAAGGAATAAGTCCACGTATGGAGGAAGTGGCGTGGATGGATGACTTCAATAAACATGGGACTTTCACCCAGGAGAGCGGCGTTTGTGTCCCATGTTAAAACCAAATAAAGTTTTGCATCGTGTGACCTTCATGCTGTGAGTCATTTCAGTAACATCCCATGACATATGTAACATAAAGTACTTATTGCATCCAAAACATGGCCTTACCCTAAAAATTCCCAAGTAGTATTTTTGCCTAAATCAACCCAAACTGTGACCTTTTCACAATGTGAACCATGTGTTAAACAGGCTTTTTGGCAGCTCCTCACTGAGACACTGAAGGGTACCTTGTGTGTCAGTATGAGACACCAAGGAGCAGTTGGGATGGGTTGTTATGCATTAAGAGTCATGGTAAAAAAAAAAAAAATAGCAGAACTATAACATCAATAATTATGTGCTGAGACTGAAGTCATAGACACTAATTCCAAAAACAATTCATTTATGTGTTTCAAAGACCAATTTATACCAATAACAAAAAGTCCTGTTTTCACATTCTGCACAATGACTAAAATGTTCTGTATCCCACAACATAATGGATCAAAAGAAAACAATAATTTTCCACTCAATTTAATATGTATTTAATTTCCGATTCAGATCCCAGGGCAGGTCTAGTTTCCTCTGAACCAAGTGGACCTTTGGAATATGCAGACTTGAGTTCATAAAGGACACCCGGGGCACATGAAGAACTGCTGCTTTCCTGTGTATGTCAATGAAAGAACAGTTCATTAAGAAAAGGGATTCAAATCAATAATATATGCTTTGCTAGAGGTTATTTATTGAATCTCTTATGCAAGTTCTAGTACCCAGCTTCTTGCATAAAAACGAGGAGCAAAACGGCTACACCACTTGAATATGAATTTTCCCTTTAAATTTGCTATTAATGAGCTTTAAATTTGGGAATACATCAAGTGATGAGTGGGTTGTGAATTGCCCTGATGGCAATTACCAAACAGGACAAGTTCTTAGGCTTCAGAGTTAGAATTACGTAGTAACCTCTGATATTGTTATCGGAGGCGACAAAGGTACACGCATCCTGTACCTCTGTCGGTACAGATACTTTTCTCCACAATTGAGTCTGATTGTTGTTATTATTTCATCATAATGATAATCATGTATCATTTTAATTATTGCATTTTTTTTTTTTATAAATGTCATATGTTTTTATGTATGATTCATCATGTTATGAGTGCTAATAATCCAATAAACAACGCATATTATACAGTGTGTTCTTATGCAGGCTAACTGCATTGTAATTCATTTTTTATTGTACTTTCAAAGTACACAGTTATGGTAGTTTCATGAAGTGCTGCAAACATTTGCTTTAATTATTCAGTTCCGGCTGTAAAAGATCGATTGTCTTATATTAATTTTTTTCTTCTTGGGTTCTCTGTCTGACTTGAATGCAATTTCCTCTAACTTTCTGAGGCTTTGGACCTCCTCTGAAATCTTTGGAGCCCCCCACATAGGCCAGCACTGCAGGTTAAATACCGGCGGCCAAATAAATCTGTCCCATCCATCAAATATTGACTTCATGACTCACATTAAAGGGTGAGTCCTGAATTTTAAGAAGGCTGCTGTATTGATCAGCGCCCAAGACTCTTTCAGGCCATGTGGAGAAGTCTGTTTTGCTGTGGTATTATTGTTTGTGAGAAACTGGCAGCAGCCTCCATGTTGACATTTTTACCAGAGTGTGACTTGGTACAAACCATCAATAAATGTACGATGTTCCAAAGAGTTTCTTTATTTTACCCCCCGGGCATTAAAAAGTCCATTTGCTTGTCTGCATAAAATTGTGGAAGGAAAACATTTTGGTCTTTCTCACTTGCATCTGACTTGCCCAAAAGGTTGTGATAAGGTTGTCTAAAACCATGAATATTAATGAAGGATTGGCAGGAAGCAGGTTATTTTATAGTTTTCTTATTGTCAACAAATCCAGTGAAAAGACCTTTACTAAATACTTTCTGACTTCTCTACCCTTCTTTTCTGTGGCACTCAGCCCCAAGCCTACTCGTTCCTACTGAAAACATAAATCTTTGAAAAGGGGTCAGACTGACTCAGTGGTTACAACAGCTGCCCCCAAACCAAAAGGTCCCAAGTTCAAACCCTACTTGGGTCAGCATTGTTGTTCGGGTGTCTTGGCAGCCCAGGGCTTTGACACACTAACGCTAGTTAGAGTTTGCAAGGGCTGTTGCATGACATCTTTCCCTTCACTTCCTGACAGCACTCTACTGTCACTATCTAATAACGTCAAAAATGCTTCCCGGCTTTGGATTAATACACATTCATCACATGGGAATGAGTCAAAGTAAACTACATTGGATAACACTTTATTTGAATGGGTCTACATTAGACTGACATGACACAATCATAACTATGACATGACACCTGTCATGAACATGACAGAGTCTTTATGAATGTGTAGGACTGTTGTCATTAAGTGTCATTTTGTCATTTATTGTTTTTAAAGCAAAGCTGATATTGTTTGAGATGTCTTTGTTATGAAAAATTAACATTAATCAAACCAAGAATGTATTTGCTATGAAAACTTAACATTGCCAAGCCAACATAACTTGTCCTCAACATGCTTTTGCAGACCTAAAAATCAAACTAACAAACTATTTAGCATAACATTACATTATACTGTCATACAGCAGAGTTATCTGATGGACTAGATTTATTTGTTGCTAATTAACGCTAAGTTCTAACCAGCCATGCAACTAGCTATCTATTAGCTAACTCAGCCCTGGGGTGCCAGGAGAAAACCACTTTGGTACTGTATTCCCTGTCAAACTGGCCATGATCGGTCTTGGAGTCTTTGTTTTATCCATTTTAAGTGAACAACTATTGGATGGACGGCCATAAATTGAGCTCAGGCATACACGTTCCATTCAGAATGACACTTAATAACTTTGCTGACGCCCTGACTTTTCATGTAATGCTAGTGTTTCATGTAAACAGTAAATGTTAGCATGCTTACATGCTAAACTATGGTGATGAACATGGCAAATTTAACACCTGCTAAAAATTACAATGTCAACACTGTCATTGTGAGTTTGTTAGAGTCTACTGGTGAAAGTAACATTTTTGTTACAGAGAATGCACCTCACAGAGCTGCTATTTGTACATAGTTGTACATATGTTGTTATTCTGTCCTTGTCTTTGTCCTATTTTGTCCTTCTCCTGGGGCAGTTCATCAAGTAGGCTTTGTCTAAACACGAAATCATCTTATCACATAAGAGACTTAACAGTAAGTCCCCGTACTTCGCTCAAAAATGATCCATATTTAACGGTTTATATTGGGAACACATAAACACACATTCAACTGTAAACAACCACTTCTGCCCAAAACCTCCAATATTGCTGCCAAAGTGTGTTGCTGCAGTAAGACAAAGCCCCATATAAGCAAAACACATTTAAACACATAAGTTCAGCGACACCACTCTCTGGGGGTAAACGCAACCAGCAGCATCTGTAGCCTCTGCTGGGCCGCTCATCACATTCAGTGTCAAGCCTCTCCTGAGCTGCTTCACTGTAATAACTCTCAGCTCCCATGGCAATCTGTGTGAAATGGGCTTGACAGCATTGTGTGTGTGTGTGTGTTTGCTACTGATGGCGAAAGATTCAATTCTTACTGCAGAGAGAGATCAGGGAAAAACTTTAGCCTTTATGAACCTCAAACAGTGTATGTTGGTTGTAAGACTAACTTTCAGTCAGGGTGTAGATGTTTTGTATACACATGTGCACACAAAGTACTCAGGTCCATTACTCAAAATATAGATAATCCTGGTCAAATATTACTCCAATACAAGTGAAAGTTAATTTTTTACTTGAGTTAAAGTGCTTGAGTACTTGTTTTTAATGATACTTAAGTATTTTAGTAAGTACATTGTTTTATCGCTGCCACAATACATTTACAGAACTTAATGACTCTGAAACAACCTACTGAATGCATTGACTTGCTTGTAGATCTTGGAGAATATACTACAAAGCCTATCAATACCACAGTCTTAAATAATTTAGCCAGCGGGGCACATTTAAAGGTGGAGTAAGAGATTCTGAAGGAAGATAGTTGCTCACTCTCATTACTAGGTTGCAACACTTTGGGATGAATGAGTCACTCATCAAAACAATGATCAACCCAACTACCTTTCTAGACAAGATTAGAACACATGTTTCTGAAAGGACCTAAGTCAGTAGTCAAGTGACAACCTCAGGAGCTGAAGTGCAGTTCAATGGCCAAACGAAACTGGCTACAAACGTGAGTCAGTTCCCATAAAACCCTCATATAACAAGCTGTTGGCTTCCTAGCTCATCAAATACTGATGTCTTTGTCACGCCTTCCTGCATTTCATAGTGGTGCATGAAATACCCTTTATTGGCTGTATGAGACGCTGCTAGAAATTCTTTTTATAATGCAGTTAATGTTGTGCTAGGTTTGGGTAGGTAGGTTTAGGCAACAAAACTACTTAGGTTTAGGAAAAGGTCATGGCTTGGGTTAAAAGAAGTGCATTATGTTACACAAGTCACATGGCATGAATGATGCAACTCCCAAAACAAAAGCTACATGATGCACATGGTATGCAGGCTTTCTTGCTTTCTATACTACATCATCTGATGTGGATGGGTTTAAATTTTAATACCTTGTAAGCTCAGTGGGTCCCTTGTGCATCCCAGAGGGGCATGACAAAATGTTGGTATTTGACCACGAGGAGAACTGACTGATTTAATTATATAAAACATTAAAGTTATGCATAACTAAGGATATGGCTGCTTTGAGTGACAGGTGGATACCATCACAGATAGATAGCTGTTTCTTTTGGCCACCTCAGCTCCAAACACGCTCCACCTCTTTCCCCACTTTGATTTAATCTTTTTAAATTGTCATATATTTTCACTGTGTTTGATTTTTTCACCCAGTGCATTCCAGAAAATCACCCCACACATTTGATATGAGTGCTTGCAAGAGTGGTCCAAAAACAACCAATTTATCCCTCTATCCAAAAACAGTTTTTTGTATGCTGCCAGGAAGTAAGTCATTTCTTGCTTTGTACATAGCTTAAGCATTTTTAAATTCAACCAGATCTATAAATTTCAATGCATGTAACTTGTAAAACAAGTTATTGGTGTGTTCCCGCTAGCTAACATTGTTTACTATCCTTATGGCTCTTTTTTGCAGTATGCATAGGGTGCTTTTGTAGCAGTTGCCCCATACTTCAACACAATAATTTAAATATGGTAATACCAGAGAGCAGTACAGAACAATGCTTCATGATCCAGTATGCGTCTAGCTGTGCCCAGAACCGCAACGCTCCTCACAGCTATGTTCGTACAAATGTCATATGAGGTTTCCTGCAGATTTTATGGTCTATTATCACACCAAGAAATTTATTATCATATACTCTAACACTTCAATTTTCATTTTTGTATTATCTGGGAGCTTCACAATGGATTTTTTTTGGAAAACTATGGACATGTCATGAGAGGATGATGAGGGATGATGAAGGAGCAGTGGGATGGGTGGCTGATATAATGCAGTGTTGAGAATCCTGGAGACAGAAAAAATAGGTGTCAACTTGTCAGGTGTTAAGTTACTTTTTGCATGAATTGTTCTGTGTTTTGAGTATATGGTCAGTGTCTCCTTTGTATGTTTGAAGACATCTGGTTGATAATGCTTATGTATCCATAATACATATGTACCCCATAATAACATTAATATTTCCCATTGGGTGATGGTGGCTCCAGGGTGCTTACAATTAGGGGCCTCCATAGATGTGATAGTCAAGAGGTTAAACTGATTTAGGCACACAACTGTGTGGACCAGGATACTTTCTAAGAGTCTCACTTTGCTTTTTCCGTTAAGAAAAGCTTTTGTCTTCCAGTACACTGTGCTTTTGTCCTTCATGTATGAATAAACCAGCCACATTGAAATGTCGATCTGTTGGTCTGATTGTATTTAACTCTCCTGTGAACTAATCTTTTACAGCCAAAGACTGGCTGGCAGATCGGCAACAGGCTAAGTCAAAATGGCAGGATACGTGGCACAAACATATGGCACAATGATCCGGTGAGGGATGGATGTTGGCACAGGCTTCTTATACTGAAGAGGTAAAGACTGACAGCCAGATATGCGGATTTCTTGTTCTCAGACAGGTGTGTAGTGAGAGCCAAGCCGGGGATGAGGAGAGTAGAAGGAAACCACCCACAAACAGACACAGAGAGAGAGACAAAACCAAAACACACCAAGGATGCCACATCCACACTGAAAATGACAGAAGCACACTCACTCCCATAAAGCAGGTCACAGGGAAGAGGTCATGACACTATCATTACCACCACCAAGCTCAAATTGAACTGTTGGAAAAATACAGCGAGCGCTTTGAACTTGACTGACAGCGCGGCAGTATTTTACTGTGAAAGGTTGTACGTTCAGTACTCAAGTAAATGTACTTTGTTACTGTCCACCCCTGGTAGCAAGGATATTGTGTGCTCCTGTGATGCTGGCTAGTAGGGGTGATAAATTGTAACACACACACACACACACAAACACACACATGCTAGCCACAGTATATCTTCAGTGGTGGTAGTTGTGGAATTCAGGGGTGGTGGTAGCTTAGTTGATGGATAGCAGCTTTGGATATCATGCTACGTGTGTATGTGTGTGTGTGTGTGTGTGTGTGTGTGTGTGTGTGTGTGTGTGTGTGTGCTATATCTGCAGCTGTAACTTGTAGGGTCTCTGGGATTGTTCCACAGCTAGAGTGATGAATTGTGACCGGCACGTGTGTGTGTGTGTGTGTTTGTGTGTGTGTGTGTGTGTGTCAGCTCTATAACTTGTGGGGTCTTGGGGATACTTCCATAGCGACTTGATGTATCGTCTGGGGGGTGGCCAATAGGAAAAATGCTGAGGTTCACAGTGTGTGTGTGTGTGTGTGTGTGTGTGTGTGTTTGAGAGAGCAATATCCCACGGGCGGGAGCAGGCAACGTGAGTGATGGACAGAAACCCCTGCTTACATCAATCTGCTTTACTTACTCACACACGCACGCAGACATTTCCCCTTCTATGGCACACACACATGCTCGTCTTGCATTTCTTACTTCCTTGCCTCTTGTTCTCTTGCTGCAGTCTTCTCTTTCTTTGAGCCCTCACACACAAACACACACACACAGTAGGATAAGCAGCTGTACAGCTCCTGCTACACCACTGTGGCCTCTATTCTCTCAGCTACTGAGGTGAATGTGATACAATGATGGAGCAGCACTCCCTCGGCCTCTCCTCCTCTCTATCTCCGGCTCTGTGACTAAACAGGCCATGAGGACAGGAGCAGAGAGAACACAGAGTCCCTTAAGTACAATGTGGACTGGGCCAGAATGAAAATGCGGGGACAAGAATGTATTCTTTGAGAGGAAAGTAATTTCAAATATCAGTACGTTGTTGTCAAATGAATGGCTCAATAAACAAATTTGACAAGGCAAAAATGATTTTTAAGAATTATTTTATCGGTCATTCTTTCTGAGCATAAGATAAAAGGGTTGATATCACTCTCATGTCTGTGCAATAAACCTGCAATAACTGATATGTTGGCCACTTGGTGGCAGAAGAAACAAGCTGTGAACACACTGTTGACATATCATCACCTTTTTATACGGACAATTCACCCCAAAATTAATATATATACATGTATCTATCTAGATAGTTTTGGTGTGAGTTGCAGAGTTTTGGAGATACCAACCGTAGAGATGTCTGCCTCTCCAATATATTGGGACTAAATGGCACTCATGTTTGTGGTGCTCAAAGTGCCAAAAATATATTTGAAATAATCAAAACCAGCATCTCTTTCCAAAAATCATGACCTGGTTATTCATGATTATCCACAGACAATGTTTCTTTCTCGTAGAAAGAAAGTAGTTCCTACATGAAACTGCTCACAACAAGGTCTGTGGATCGTCTTCTGTAACCCACACCAAAACTATCTAGATGGATAAATAACACTACAGACCACGGGGGGAAATATGTGTTTTTGATGATGGGGTGAACCATCCCTTTAAGTTGATACAGCCAACTGCTTCTCCAAACTGGGGGAGTGTCAGTCACCATCTACTCTATGTAACACACTGACTATGGATAAGTACGTCCTGCATCCCCAGTTCATATAATTCAAACTATCCCTTTAATGTACAAACATGAGATTGATATTCATTTTATCCTCTCTATTTGAAAGAAAAAGTAATAAGTACTGTATATCTCTGTTTGTTTTCAGAGCAAGAAGGATAGCAACCAAGACACTGCCCTTGATTCAACAGCAAATAGCATTCAGACCAGGTTTGATGTAATCATTCAGAAAAGAAATACCAACCCAATATAAACATTCTAAAGTTTCAATTAAGCTTTAAAACATTCAGATATTATCATGCACTGCATGGAAGCCTTTTTTAACTGGTGGAAAAGAACTGAAAAACAAAACAAAAACACACTGCGATTTTTTCTCAGGGCAACCTGAGGGATGAACCACCCAAATCTCAAAATATCAAAAACGTTGCCTCTGGCCAACATTTGAGGGGAGTAAAAAGCCATGTTCTTACAGCAGTGATCTAGCAGATTCCAAAACCTTGGTTTTAACTTGTGGTGGAGCAAAAAAAAAAAAAAAAAAAAATGTCTACACAAGCTGAGCAGAGACAAATCTTTTTACATGGCAATCCAAAGGCGGATCCTGAGGTCAGACACGTAGATCAGCACTCGCCTTCAGAATATTCATTTGCATATATGCATTTGCAGCCATACTGTCAGTAGTTCTCAAAGTCTACAAGGCTACTTGCTTGTAGATTGACTAGCTGACCAAATTAAATTCTTAGTTTCTCTGCCACAGTGGCAAGAAAATTCAGTCCTAAAAATTACAAATCATAACTTCATAACGCGTACAATACTTTAAGTGCGGCCACTACATGTCCACACATTACCTGCTAAGGGGCATCAAATGCCAGATTGGGCACCAAAACCAGCTGATTGTGGAGAAGTGTTATAAAAATCATCTAACTATTTAATAAAGTGTCACTGTCATATAAGATTGTTTCTTTTTTCCAACCTAGCCCTTCAAGCTTCTAACTTAAATACAGTAAATATGAAGTTATGTCACATTTTAAAAATTAACATATGCCTACTTTCTTTTTTTTAAAATATATTATTTTAGTGCATTTAGTAAATATAGTAAATATAGTAACATATAGAAACAGCGCTAAGTCTTTTAAAAGATTAAATAAATGACCTTGTCCGTAGTAAAAGATCAACTGGCCTTACCATCAGTGCTATAGAACAGCAGAAATCAGGTGAGAGTTCTCCAATCCTTTTCTGATACTGTGTTGTGTGGACTAATCACTAAGTTTAATAGACTTCACCATATGTGCTCTGTGTGTATCAACCAAATTAGTTTGACATTTGGTCTGCCTTTATCCAGACTTCATCAGATGCTGCCAAATGCTCTATTTGCAAACAGCAAATCCTCTCCAACCAGAGGCACCTACAGTCCACCCAGCTGTTTCAGTTACATCTGTGAAAACACCATGGGCGAGTTCCTCAGGAGAGGTGAGCTCTGCTGTGCTGACAGCAGACGGGATACTGCTAAAACAAAATCCAGCCCTGCTCCAGCTAATCCTTTAGTTCCTCCTGCTGCGAGATCAAGATGTTACACCCAACAGCTTGTATCCAGATTCACAGGCCAGTAGGTCAGACAGAAGAAAGTAGGCAAGGCATAAACCAAGTTGACTGCTTGAAATGTACTGTTTTTTTGTTGCTGAAGGTAAAAGATGACCTGGACCCATTACATGTACCTCCTGCAAGAACAGCTCTTTTTTGTCCATTGTTACCTCAAATAACGTCTATGAGAAGACCAATGAAGAGGTCTATAGAAAGGTCAAGGATCCTGCAGCACTTTATATAATGGCTGATAGTTGGACATCCTTTCATACAACCGGCTCCGTGACCATTACCTGCCATTTTCTCCTTGTGCTGGGCTATTTTGGCTTTGACTTTACAACAAGACACAATGCCGACAACCTAGCAGACAACGCTCTCAGGTGGGATATAACAAAAACATCGCTGACAATGCAAGTAACATCACAGCTGCAGTGAAGCAAACTGGATAGGATTTGGATCCATTTTCTTGCCTTGCACAAGCATTTAGCCTTGTGGTGAGCAGAAGTGGACAAAGTAAAGGCAGTGGGAGAGTAAAGAAGCACATGATTTATGCATCTAATAGGTCGATAGCAGCTGAGAAACCTGGCATGTCAGCCAGAGCTTTAACTGACTGTGGAGCAGAAGAAGTAAAGACAAATGGGCTCAACTAACACCTCTCATGAAATTTTGCTACTTTATTTCTACATGCGTGATTCACAGATCAAGAGACATCCTAAAACTTTGGCATCTTGAGAACTGCTTTACAATAGAAGGAAACATCAGTAGTTCCAGACTGTTCTCATTCCCAACTCATCAAATACCGACATTTTGTCAAAGTAACATTTCCATTCTTGTTTTTTCACCCGTAGACAATGTTAGGTGATTCAGCTGGAGCACTTCTACAGCTTGGATTGGCATGAAACTATCTTGATTAAACCACTGATACAAAAGATGCACAACTGCGTTACAAAGTGTCTGATTCTTAGCTCGACCAGATTGGAGATCTTGCCACCTACCGACCATGAGATCATTTCTCAATCCAAGGTAGCTGCCTGCATGACATCAAGTATAGTGGCTAACAAGTCTGCATGTCACCACCACCAGTACAAGGGGTGACCAAAAGACTTTAGTTTTAAATCTTTAATTGTTTCCAACCAATCGCTCTCATTCCCAACTCGTCATATACCAACGTTTTTGTCACAGACCCACTGCAACTCGTACCCACCCACATACAGTAGTATGAAGAGGGAGAAGGTCCTCATCTGATGGAGGTGGGGTGGATGGAAGTGATAGCATTGAAAGAAGTGATATGAAGGAGAGTGTTTTCTATTCTTTCATAGGCTGCGTCAATGATGGATTTTCAAACCTATATTGTTGCTTAAGCCTTTACCCTAAACCACCTTGGGTCTTTAGAGACAGCCCATCTAATTCCCTCATTTTATTCTACTTAAATAACTTAAAATAGGGTCTTTCATGGTGTTCTGTGGTTTAAACTGATTTCTTGTTTCTAAAGATTTTTTATTTATAACTGTGCTTTTAATGAGACATACTATACATGCAGCTAATGTATCCCTGTATCTAACCTTGTGTTGCTGTGGCCTTTGTGTTAATCTGAAAGCATTCAATCCAGACATATAACCTTAAAACTAACTTGAGATCTAATTCAGACATGAGCCCAATATAAAAAATTGCCAACAGATTTACATAACACAGGTCGTGGCTGAACACAAACATGATTAGCTAGATGGTCAGAATTTAATTAGCCACTTTTTGAATTTAATTTGGAGTTGAATAGATAAATAAATATCTTATGTAATAGATATTTACCTATTTTTGTATGAATAAAGACTTAATCCTCGATCTACTTCCTTGAGCTGAATCCACTCTTACTCTTACTCCATTCTTACTTTTTTCACTCTTACAAGTATTAAAAGAAAGCTGTCAGACTTTAGAAGAGGAACAGAAGACGAATTAGAATTAGACAGACAAAAAAGGTGACATAAGGATTTAAACATATACATAAACATTTATACATATAAACATGACAGTCAAACCTGATACAATGTACTGTAAATGTAGTAAATGTGTGTAATATGAAAATTAAATTTGTGCATTTATAAGTGCTATATGACAGTCAGTCCACATACAATATTATTAGTATATGTTTAATATCAAACTTGCAAGTATTGTATAAAAACCTTGTCAGACATGTAATTTATGACATACCGGTGAAAGGAATGTAAAACTAAAATAAAACACACTCACACATCGAGTGTGGATAACCACAATATACAATCTATAGGATTCAATAATATTTTGCTTCATCTGTAGGATACAGTACAGTTCTTTGTAGAACCCTCAGAAGACAAGAGGGTTTTCAGGTGAAACCTACTTTTAGATCCCACATGACACCCTTTGAATATTAAAGGGTTCTTAGTAGAACCCCCGGGGTGGATTCTACATGAAACCCTCGGAATATAAAAGGTTTCTCAATAGAAAACCTTGGGTAAGTTATAGATGAAACCCATGGAATAAAAAAATGGTCATCAGTAGAACCCTCTGGGTGGGTTCTTGTTAGTGCCCTTGCATGGAAAGGTCCTGAATAAAATCCACAGAGAGGGTTCTAGCTGGAACCAGTACACCATAGAAGTTCTTATAAGGGATTTGGGGTGGAACCTTCACAACCGTTAGGTAGAACCCTCTGAAAGGGTTCCAGGTGAAACCTTTCTAAAAGGCTCTACTAGGAACCAAAAACAGTTCTCCTACAGGGACAAGCCAAAGAACATTATATGGCTCTAGTTAGCTTTCATTTATGTCAGTGTTTTGCAGCCCTTTTCTGCATGTCACCCCCGCCGTCCGTGTCTCTCTCCAGCCGTCACTGTCGTCATAATGATGCAGAAAAGAAAAGAAAGAAAACTACAAACATATGGAACATGTATGGGGGAAAAAAAAAAAAATACTATGCGCATTACTTTGAAAAAACATACATAATGTTCTTACTGAAATCTTATGTTGCATAAGAAAAATGTGAGTAGGTGTATGAGACATAAGTCTTACAAGACATTTAATAAGCATTGGAGGTGAAAGAAATGTAGTGAAAGTTTTTTTTTTCTATTTCTTTTCCATATGGATAGTTATTTGACCTTGTTTTGTGGTGCTGTGAATGTAATGTAACAACTCTTTATGTGGACCCAGCGGTGCCTTTTACATTTCAACATTCGAGGATTAGCCTGAAGTACCCCCGTCTCAGTTTCTGCAGTTTTTCAAACTCAGCACAAAAAAGTAAAGCATTGCAGCTTTTCTATTTCATTCATGGGCGAGCTGACAAAGCATTACAAGTCAAAGTAGCCTTGAGCTGATCATAACAAACGTGCCTATACATGGAAAGTAAAAATCATAAGTGTTTTTCTGTGGGGCTGTTGCAATTTTTTAGCATTTCCGATCAGTCGGTTTTATAAAAGTAACCTAGGTTGAAAAAGAGGTCAAATTAAAAACTGGAAGCAAGCTCTGGAACCATGCATTTGTCTTTACTTTATGGCCAAATCCCACAGTAGTACCACAAAGTAACAGCAAATGCAGATCCAGTTATTCAGAGTGTGAGGCTTCCTTTGAGATTGCCCTGCACGCTGATTTTACAGGGAGCAAGAAAGGCTTTCATTCACTGATATAAATAATTTATTTGCCTCTGTAATTACTTTCCTGTTTATTGGGTTCACACCAATTGTATACAAATGAGAAAATTACTTAAACATTGTTTTATCCCAACATGATTTGTGTTTGTGTCCGACAAAGGTGAGTTTTTTTATGGCTTGTTGTCAATAAAATGTTTCTGCGGATGGCGGTCAGTCAGAAAGATACACGTTTTGTTTATTCACACCTTACTTTGCTTTTCGCACTTCAGTCAGACAGTTAACAAGCTTTTACAAAAAGGGTGTGAGCCTTTATAATGGATTTAGATCACAGCTGTGATAACATGGGAGATTGAGTGCACTGTAAACAAAGATTAGAAAGATGGATGGAAGAGGAGGGAAGGGGAGGAAGGACGGTGAGAAGAAAAGTAGAGAGAGGGAAAGGTCTCAAAGTTATGGACAGAGTTATTGGCATACCGATGGACTGACTAAAGGTGAGGTCACAGCAGATGAGTTTGATACAGGTTTGGGTTTGTCTGGGCAAACGTGTACTTCTAAACAACAGCACAGCTTGTTTGATAATGACTCCTAGAACAACATGTATGACCACTGGAGAGTCCCGGCAGCAGGTGCACTGGACCTTTGTCGCACTGGAACTTCCTTGTCACATGGATAACACTGTAAAACGGTCGCAGTTTCATTAGATTTAGGCACCAAAACTAGGCAGCAAACATTCTTGGTTAGGTTTAGGAAAACTAACTTGTAACATATGGAAAAAAATGTCACTGCCCCTCAGTGTTTCATAATGAGGCAGAGGATACCCTTTAGCTGCAGTATGTGATGCAGTTAGAACACTGTGAAACTGCCTTTTAACACTTGATTAACTGAAGCTGTGAAAAGCTCAGTATTAGGTTAGTTAGTTCATTAGGTTACTATATGTCTATTAAAAAATAAGAATATTTATTTAAAACTACTGGTATCGCAACTCTGTTAGGTATCGGAATTGGTATCAGGAAGGAAAATATGGTTTTGGATCCATCTCTACTTACTTATACCTATTAAAATCTTTACAAAGTTGCTAATGAAGCTGGTAGTCTTCTCTTTTTTCATGAGGAAGGTTGTGTCATTGTATCATTTAGACGTCTGAATTAATTTCATAACGTTAAATGTTCATACACGGCACTGTTCACTTCTCTGTAGCTTACTCACAGCCTATGACTAAAATCATTAAGTTGAGTTCAAAATCCAATGATTGACTAAATCTATGCACAGCATTGCCTCTCACAGCACACCCTTCATTCACCTCCTCTGCAACATCATTTCAAATTAATTTCCTGTAACTCCTGAGGCCATCACTGCTGCAGCTGCTTTTCTGCCTAATATGAGGCATGGAATCATTATCTAATATGGAAATAAAATGTTGTTTGAGTCTGTCCACTCCTGGACTGGCACAGAAAGTCCCCATATGGATAGGTATAAAGGCACAGCAATAATGACTCATGGAGCTTCGTTTGACCTGCCCTGGACATTCCTGGATTCCTGTTTCAGGTAATATGGAACGGTTGAAGCCATTCAACATTTGTCTTGTCTTTTTTGTTCTTGTTCTTGTTTTTAGTCTTCTTATGTTTCGTACATCATTTTATTTGTCTTGTTTTTTTTACTTGTCAAATCTGTCGTGTGCAATATGCACTGATTGATATCTGATTGAATCATCCTCTTTATGTGCTATTGTCTCATCCATTTAGGCTGAAATCGGTCTTGATGTTGGGAAGGCGGCGTACCATGATGCACAATGAAAATAATCACTAATTCTATTAATTATAATTATAATAATCAAATCCATTAAAACTAAAGTAACAAGTCTGTTTTGATTGAATTAAAGAATTACTCAAATGAAGTGCAGATACCTAAAAACTCTACTTAAATACAATAACAACAAGTATACTTAACCCTCCTATTATCCTTGGGGTCAATTTGACCCCATTCAATGTTTATCATTCAAAAAATAATAGTTAACTTTTTTTTTTTTGCTTCATATTTCATGACTTTTCCTAATTTGATGGGTACAATTGATTAAGCATAAAATTATCATGATGATATTTTTTTCAATGTGCTGAACACATATTGCACGCATTGGTGTTCCTTTGGGGTCAATTTGACCCCAAGCTGTTTTAGCTGTGTAAAACTTGTCTGTCTGTGTGTGACCCATGTGTGACCTAACATCCCCACACCTGCAGGTGCAGAGTTGATACTTTTGAGTTGATACATGACATGGGGGAGGGGGAACAATATTCTCATGAGAACTTTCCCGCATC